>CM071568.1:289710627-289838906 GCA_036426205.1 Ascaphus truei | reverse complement strand
CCTCTGTCTCTTTTTTCTCTTTCTCTCTCCCTCCTCTGTCTCTTTTTCCTCTTTCTCTCTCCCTCCTCTGTCTCTTTTTCCTCTTTCTCTCTCCCTCCTCTGTCTCTTTTTCCTCTTTCTCTCTCCCTCCTCTGTCTCTTTTTTCTCTTTCTCTCTCCCTTCTCTGTCTCTTCTCTCTCTCTCTCTCTCTCTCTCCCCCTCTCTCTCTCTCTCTCTCTCTCTCTCTCACCCTCTCTGTATCTTTCTCTCTCTCTCTCCCCCTCTCTCTCTTCCTCTCTCTCCCCCTCTCTGTATCTGGATATCTTATTTACCCTATATATCTTAACTGTCCTATACTACACCAAAATAACCTATACTGCTTTCTTCCAGATCTGACTCAAGCTTCACACGGAACACATCGGAATCCCCTCTAACCCAGAAGACAGGTAAGGAACACATCCCCTCCAACTTATAACATTGCGGGAATGAGGTACCTGGACATTGAGGGACTGCGGATCAGGTAAGATCCCAGGCGGGATTGCTGCTTTAGATATTGGGAAGCGGGGACGTCCAGACACTGGTTAAGGGGTTCAGGAAACTAGTCATCCACACCTGGCTTTTATTTCTAGATCCGACACTTACACACACACACACACACTAAATACATTTGTCAAAAACGAATGTTGTTCTGACTAGGAATTTATTAAATGTATTTTAATTTTAATTATATATTTTATTTTAAAGCGGGGTTGGGGGCGGGGTTGGGGGCGGGACTAGGGGCGGGGTTGGGGCGGGACTAGGTGGCGAGTAGATTTTTTGGTTGGGCGAGTAGATTTTTGGGTGATTTGTCGAACACTGTATATATGTATATATATATATATATGTGTATATATATACACATATATATGTGTAACGGTATTTCTGGCCCGGCCTGACCCACCCAATCTCACATTGGCCCCTGTGGTCTAACCGGACCCCATTACAGTGTAGATATGCCTGATGGTGCACCTGTTGGCTACAGGACTCCTGAGTCTCCCGCATGATGGTGTGTGGGGAGGACCCGTCAAACAGGCAGCTGAGGTAGTGTGCTGAGTCTCACCTAATTCCAGTGCAGCGCCTCCACCTCGCCAGGGTCCCTGCGTCCGCATGAGGATGATCCTGACGAGGAACTCCTCGGTGGTGCAACCTCCTGTGTAATCATTGGACTCTCACACACAGGGGTTTCTCTGATCAGCTCCATCTTTATTGTCACGGTGGGCATAGCTGCCCTCTAAAATGGGTATATTCAGCCGATCATCTCGCCCGTGCTCCCTTTAGATAGGTATATCACCTAGATCAGGGATTCACTTATTCCCACAGGAATCACTATCCTGTGCCAGGTCCCTGGACACAGCCTCCCATGGAGTTACTATAACATAACTGACACTCTGATAGAACTGGAACTCCTTCCTCAGCTCTGACAAGAGCTGGAACTCCTTCCTCCTCTCAGCAGAACTTTCTAGCAACTAACTTTTAGACACAGTGCTGTGCCTTATGTAAACTTCTGATGCTGACAGACAACCTATCTTAACACAACTACATGGCGTCAAGCATGTGGACCAGTCCCCACGGGGCCATATCACAAGGCCCCCACCAGGTGTGAGGGAAAGACCCTCCATGATTACTGCTGGCATGTGCCCCAACACTTACCAGGGCCTTGCGCCAGCAGGGAGAGATGACTGTAGGCTTGTTTACATGAAACCGCGCATAGGTATATATATTTATGTAATATATAATGTATATAGTATATATATATACCTGATATATATGTATAATATATTCATCTATATATATATATATTATATTTACTGTGTTTTCGACAAACCTATGACATTTGCACGTCCAGGGCGAGTGGATTTAACATCGTGGCGAGCTCCTATTAGCCCAAGCAGCACACGTGTGGTACTAGGTGGCAAGTAGATTTTTTGGTGATTTGTCGACCACTGTATATATATACACAAAAAAATCTACTCGTCACCTAGTACCAAACCTGTGCTGCTTGGGCCAATATTTACTCGCCCGGGGGTTAAATCCACTCGCCCGGGGCGAGCAAATGTATAGGTTTGTCGAACACTGTATATATATATTGTGACATAGTCCAAAGATGTTAGGCAGCTTTCTGCCCCATTTTAGACCCCACAAGTCGTCTAGGTTATTAATACAAAACAGATCATGCAAAGTATTAAGCTGCTTAACTCAGGCTTCTGCCTCTTTATTTTCATCCAAGTAAGGTACTGCAGCTTTAAACATTGTGGTTAGAGGTACTCGATACTTTCATTCAGCAGTTCACTCATTTCATTGTTACAGTATTCCCACTGTTATTTCAGTAAAAAAGAAACCAAATTATAATAACAAAATCTATCCCTTTCAGGGATCTAACACACATAGAATCAGTCTCTCTAACAGCTGCTGGCCAACTAACCTGGTTCCCCAGCTAAAAAATGCTCTCATCATTTAGGGTCACTTAGATACGCACAGTCTTTTAGCAACAGCAGTAAACATTTGTTTGGTCTTATCTGTTCGTGGTGGGAACTCGGTCCCGTGTCCAGGCAAATCCTCTGGTACTGTGATACGTGGAGGGGCGTCAACCCCGATACTGGATGCAGGGAGAGCAGCGATACCCCCAGCCTCCAGGCTCCAAGGAGAGGAGAGAGAGAAATGCAAAACCTCTCTGCTCTAATACCTGTGCATGTGATTAGAAGAGCAGTGAGGGAGAACTAGAGCCATGGTAATCTGTGGTCTGGATTTTCCATCCAGCTGCCTGAGTTAATGGGAAGCTGTGGAACGGATCATTTGTAACTTCCTGCACTTTCTGCTCTAAAATGGGGGCAGAAAGCTGCCTAACATCTTTGGACTATGTCACATATCCCCCTCCCCAGCTCACACCTACTGGGGTGAGCGGCCATGGACCTCACTGGTGAGCGTCCTACCTGAAATACTTGAGCTACCCTCAGTACAACATTAAGTATTCACATGACACGAATATGAACTTTTTCCACGGCAATTATGGACAATAGGTTTCGTCATAAGAGACTACTTGGCAAACAATTTTTTTGTGCTCTCTATTAGGGAACTATTTTGAAAAATAAATGTCAGCACACATTCTTGCAACCAGGATCTGCTAATATATTCCACAAACCAGACAATTTCTATTACCCTCCCTGGGTTTTTCTACTCTAGAATATGAACCTCATTATAAATTTACCAACCGAAAAGGGCATTTTTTTTTTTTTTTTTTTTCCATATTGTAAGCAACCAATTTTTTTTTTTTTTTTTTCTTATACTACAGCCTTGTAATCTTAAGGGCCATCAACCCTGTATATTAATTTGTAGTTTAGCTACATTTTCAACACAGAGAACCAATATAACATGTAATATTGACAAAAATGCTTATTTGCAAAGTTAGTGTCCGTGACATAGTCCACACGTGTAATAAAAAAATAAATCGGTCAGTTCCCCAAACATTTTTTTTTTTTTTTTTTTTTTGACTTCAGTCTATTGCACATCCTTTGACTTTTTTCATAGTCCGCTGCAACCTGCAAATGACTGACTGTTTCTTTAGCTTCTGATGAGACCCTTGGCCGGATTCTCCTTGGCTCCACAGTGTGGTCCAGATTGGTGAGATATGGAACTATTCAGGCGCCGTGTTACCTTCGTTTGTTTTTTCTTTTCAATCTTTGATTTCCCTTGTGGCCATTATCAGGCCTTTGGGTTTTGGAGACCTAGTTGCCTCTGTACAAACGTAGTCCATATTAACCATGTCATCAGGATCTGTCAACAAGTTTGTGTTTTCAGGAACTGCCACCCACTTGGCTAAAACATCTTCTGTGGTGTCCTGGGTGTGTCCACTGTTTGATAATCTTTCTGGACAAACGTAAATGAAATTAGGATTGGATTTTTGAATCCCAGATCAGGGAGAATATTCTCAGGAGGGTGCCTATCTGTTCTGAATAACAGCAGCACAATCAAAGTCAATTCTTTCTCCTTCCTCCTTGTCATCAGTGAGGGCATTGAGTTTACGTTCCTCGGTCTCCTTTTGTGACCGTGCTCTTCTTAGCCTTGGACATCTCTTTCCCAACTTCATCTTTATAGCAAATCGTAATATTGCAACAGCATTGAAGATACACTATAGGAACGTACAGCTTGCTGGTAGGAGGTAGGATTGATAGCCCCGACTGAACCACTTTAACCGCTTCTCCCATGTCCGTCATCTGTTTCAGAGCGAGGTTTAACTCTGTTTCATTTTCTCTATTCTTGACCTGCAGCTGCAGGTGCTCCTTCCGGGTCTTTTCCAGCTCCAGCTGCAGCCGGCCCCCCATTTGCCGTGTGGTACCAGCTGCTTGTAGAGATCGGCCATCTCGCTTTATAGCGCAGTGGTCAGGCAAACCACCTGACGGACGGACACCTCCTCTCTTTGGCACACTGTATCCGCGCTCAGCCATCTGCTTCTGCAGCTTTCAACTGATCGTGCCAGACCTCCTCAGGGTCTTCACCTCTTTCTGGTGCTTGCTCTGGGTTTGCATCAGCGCCTCCATTTTTGGAGCTCTGCAGTTTGTGTCGCCTGGATCGCCGCTGATTCTGTATTCTGCAGTGCTTCCTGCATTTCTAACTTCCTGGATCAATTGCTTCATTGCTTCCACTTCTTTCTGCTTGGTGAAGCTTCTCATCACCTTCACTGACCTGGTCAGTCAAGTCTGAATTTTTTCTGTGTCAGACTTACATTCTCCTCTTTTTACAGTCCTAAATTACTCAGGGTATTCTCATAGGTTTTTCTTCAATGTACACAGCTCTGTGCTGCGAGCGTAGACCTTTTTTTTTTTTTCTTCAGCAAAACATTTTGGTTTTCTGTTTGGGTTCAGGGTGCTATTGCATCCACACTTCGCACATTCTCTGTGTATGCTAGAAGCCAACTGATTACACAGCGGGACAGACTTCACTCATAGCTCTGTACTTTAGTTCAGCTGGGCGGCCATTTTAACCCCCCGCATTTATTTCAAACCCACAGACTTTTTAGTGTCTGCCCGCATTCTCACCATTGTGACAAACGCCCCTCTTTTGTAGTGCTGACGTCTGTCTGGGTTCTTCCCGACACAGTCTTCTAGGGTTATTTAATACAAAAAACAGGATCATGCAAAGTATTAAGCTCTTAACTCAGGCTTCTGCCTGCTTTATTTCATCCAATAAGGTACTGCAGCTTTAACATGTGTAGGTTAGAGGTACTCAGATACTTCATTTCAGCAGTTCACTCATTTCATTGTTACAGTATTTCCCACACTGTTATTCAAGTAAAAGAAACCAAAATTATAAACAAAATCCTATCCCTTTCAGGGATCTAACTACACATAGAATCAGTCTCTCTAACAGCTGCTGGCCAACTAACCTGGTTCCCCGCTTAAAACAATGCTCTCTCATTTGGGTCACTAGATACAGCACAGTCTTTTGCAACAGCAGTAAACATTTGTTTGGTCTTATCTGTTCGTGGTGGGAACTCGGTCCCATGTCCAGGCAAATCCTCTGGTACTGTGATACGTGGAGGGGCCGTCAACCCCGATACTGGATGGCAGGGGAGCAGCGATACCCCCAGCCTCCAGGCTCAAGGAGAGAGAGAGAGAATGCAAACCTCTCTGCTCTAAATACCGTGCATGTGATTTAGAAGAGCAGGGGAGAGAACTAGAGAGCCATGGTAATCTGTGGTCTGGATTTTCCATCCAGCTGCCTGAGTTAATGGGAAGCTGTGGAACGGATCTTTGTAACTATTTCCGCACTTTCTGCTCTAAAATGGGGCGAAGCTGCCTAACATCTTTGGACTATGTCACAATATATATATACAGTGTTCGACAAAACCTATACATTTGCTCGCCCGGGCGAGTGGATTTAACCCCGGCGAGTAAATATTGGCCCAAGCAGCACAGGTTTGGTATTAGGTGACGAGTAGATTTTTTTGTGTATATATACAGTGGTCGACAAATCACCAAAAAATCTACTTGCCACCTATACCCAGGCGTGTTCGCTTGGGCTAATAGGAGCTCGCCACGATGTTAAATCCACTCGCCCGGGACGTGCAAATGTATAGGTTTGTCGAACACTGTATAATATATATTATATATATATATATATATATAATATAACATATATAATATTATATATATATACATATATACATATATATATACATATATATATATACATATGTGCGTCATGTAAAATGCCTACAGTCATCTCTCTGTCTGCAGCAAGGCCTGGTAAGTGTGGGCATGCCAGCAGTAATCATGGAGGTTTTCCTCACACCCTGGTGGGGTGCCCTGTGTATGGGCTGGACTGGTCACATGCTCTGACTCCATGGTTAGTGATGTCAGAGGTGTGTCAGCATCAGAAGTTTACATAAGGCACAGCACTGTGTCTAAAAGTTAGTTGCTAGAAATTCTGCTGAGAGGAGGAAGAGTTCCAGCTCTTGTCAGAGCTGAGGAAGGAGTTCCAGTTCTATCAGAGTGTCAGTTATGTTATAGTAACTCCATGGGAGGCTGTGTCCAGGGACCTGGCACAGGATAGTGATTCCTGTGGAATAAGTGGAATCCCTGATCTAGGTGATATAACCTATCTAAGGGAGCACGGCGAGATGATCGGCTGAATATACCCATTTAGAGGGCAGACTATGCCACCGTGACAATAAAGATGGAGCTGATCAGAAAACCCCTGTGTGTGAGAGTCCAATGATTACACAGGAGGTTGCACCCACGAGGAGTTCCTCGTCGATCATCCTCATGCGGACGCAGGGACCCTGGCGAGGTGGAGGCGCTGCACTGGAATTAGGTGAGACTCAGCAACACTACCTCAGCTGCCTGTTTTGCGGGTCCTCCCCACACACCATCATGCGGGAGACTCAGAGTCCTGTACCAACAGTGCACCATCAGGCATATCTACACTGTAATGGGGTCCGGTTAGACCACAGGGCCAATGTGAGATTGGTGGGCAGGCCGGGCCAGAAATAACCGTTACAATATAATGTGTATATAATACACATATATATATATATATACATATATACAGTGTTCGACAAATCACCCAAAAATCTACTCGCCCAACCAAAAATCTACTCGCACCTAGTCCCGCCCCAACCCCCCCCTAGTCCCGCCCGCCCCCAACCCCGCCCCCAACCCCGCTTTAAAAAAAAATATAATTAAAATTAAAATACATTTAATAATTCCTAGTCAGAACAACATTCGTTTTTGACAAATGTATTTAGTGTGTGTGTGGTGGTGTAAGTGTCGATCTAGACATAAAAGCCAGGTGTGGATGACTAGTTTCCTGAACCCCTTAACAGTGTCTGGACGTCCCCGCTTCCCAATATCTAAAGCAGCAATCCCGCCTGGGATCTTACTGATCCGCAGTCCTCAATGTCCAGGTACCTCATTCCCGCAATTTTAAAGTGTGGAGGGGATGTGTTCCTACCTGTCTTCTGGTTAGAGGGGATTCCGATGTGTTCCGTTGAAGCTTGAGTCAGTATCTGGAAAAAGCAGTATAGGTTATTTTGTTGTGTAGTAGGACAGTTAAGAATATAGGGTAAAGAAGATTCAGATACAGAGCAGGGAGGATAGAAGCGCTCCGAGAGATGATCAGAAAGAGAAGAGCCGAGAGATTTGTTTGAGAGAGAATAGATAGACGAAGAGGTAGACATAGCGCGAGTAGGAAATCTGGGCGCCGGAAAGCTTGCTCTCGATCCTCGAGCGGAAAACGCAAGACTGATCAGGCTGGCCCGCCCCCGCGACGATTCGTCTCCTGCGGCCAAGAGGGGCCACCGTCCGCTTTCGCGCACCGGCCGAGCAGTCTCTTTCCCCGAACCCCCCTGGTAGCTACCCGGTGAGGCGCACTGCCACCTCGGTGGCAAGCTCCCTGCGTCTCACGTGGGAGAGGAGAAAGAGGACAAAGATACAGAGGGGGCTGATTGAAAATGACGATGAGAGGATCGAGAGAAGGCGAGGATGACGAAAAAGAGAAAAAGAGAAAAGAGGAGAAGAGGAGAGCAGAAAAGAGAAAAAACACGAGACAGAGGTAGGGAGAGAGAAAGAGTTAAAAAGAGACAGAGGAGGGAGAGAGAAAGAGGGAAAAAGAGACAAGGAAGATACGAGACAGTTGAGAAAAAGCGAACAAATTCAAGAGCACATGTAGGAGGGAGAGAGAAAAGAGAAAAGAGACAGAGGAGGGACGGGAGAGAAAGAGAAAAAGAGAAGCCGGAGGGAGAGAGTAGAAAAGAGGAAAAAAAATGACAGAGTGAGGGAGAGAGAAAGAGAAAACGCGACAGAGGGGGTGAAATGGCAAGAGGAAACAGAGACCTGGAGGGAGAGAACAAAAGCAGGACAAACAGATACCGGGAAAGTATATAGAGACCAAGGAAAAAGGGACAGATGAGGGATAGATAAATAATGAAAAGACATACCGACTCTTCTTTCTCCTCTCCCCCTCTCCCCTCTTCTTCTCTCATCCCCCTCTCCCCCCTTCCTCTTCCGTTTCGCTCCCCCTCTCCCCCCTCTCCCTCTTCTTTCTCTCTCCCTCTTCCTTCGCTCCCTCTTCTTTCTCGTCTCCCTCTCCCCGCCTCCCTCGGCTGTTCTCTCTCCCTCTCCCCCTCTCTCCTTCTTCTTCTCTTCTCTCTCCCTCGTCCCCCTCTCCCTCTTCTTTCTCGCTCCCCTCGTCCCCTGCTCCCTCTTCGGCTTTCGCCTCGTACCCTCTCCCCCTTCTCCCTTTCTTTCTCTGCTCCCGCCTCGCCCTCGTCTTTCTCTCTCTCCCTCTACCTCTTCTGGAATACGCCCCCTCTACCTCTGCTTTCGCTCTCCCCCGAGACCTCTTCTGGCCGAGACACTCAGCCCTCTGACTGGTAGATTATCAACCTACGCCCTTATCGTCGTCATGCTCCCGATGGGTTTCTCTCCCTATATGTGCCGCCTCCCCTTACGCCATCGACTCCGCTCGCTGGCACCCCTGTTTTTGTCTCCCCTCTCTCTAGTTTCTCCCCAGAACCCAGACAGACGTCAGCACTACAAAAGAGGGGCGTTTGTCACAATATATATAATATATTACCAGGTGTGTTGTGCTTTTACCTGTTAGGTTCACAGGAGGCCTGAAACTCCGCCAGTGAGAGCCTGGGGTGTATCCTCTGGAATGATCTTACATAACAGCGCCTCCACCTGTGTAGGATTCTATGGGTAGAATGTCCCCTACACAGGACCCACATATATTAACCACATACACCAAAGGTATATATAACACAGGTTTACTATATGGGCAGATAAACACAATACACATACATCAACAATATGACATCAACAGTAACCTTCAGTGTCACCCTACAACACTACTAAGCACAACTATCCTCCGCCTCGCAGGGCCTTAACCCCACACTGTATTCCCAAAGTCCTTGTACCCAAAAGTCCCAAGAGTCCCACAACCCCACCCACGTGTGGGACAGCGCTGCCCACTAAGATGAGGTGTATGTTGGTGCACTTGGTGTTTTGGATAGTACCTGCCCCGTGCTCCTGCACCCGGGTACTGCAGAACAATGGAAGAGGACCCGTCTGTGTCCAGCGCCGAAGCCTCAGCGATGGCATCCTCCTCCTGGTGGATGGTCTCCTTTTGAGCGAGCTCACCGCTCAGACAGTCTCTGTCTCTGCTCTGCAGAGAATGATTCCCTGCTGTCACGGGTGTGCTCGCCACAAACCAGGGTCGGACCGCGTGTCTGAGGTGGGGTTATATAAGCACCGACCTTAGACCGCGCAGGCTGATCCGGATTGCGCAGTTCGTAGTCGTACATAGCAGGGTCGGGACTGGAGAGAGCAGCGTAGTCAGTGGACGAGCCAGGTCAGGATTGGAGACATCATGGTTAACGTAGTCCAAGCAGGGAGTCGGCAACAGGAGATCAAGCAGGTCTTCCTGCTTCAGCGAAATTGCTGCAGGTCGGGAACGGGGTTTGCGCGAGTGGTGCCCATGGCGCCGGTCTCAGGAAGGAGAAGGCTGACCGGAGAGGGCACACCGCCAGGCAGCACTGGTAAACCAATGCTTCAGCGCAGGAGTCCAGGACGAGCCTGTGCGGGGAGAGAGAGCTACAGAGCTCAGGACACAGAGACAGGCCTCTGCTATGGGAAGGGCAGCAGGCCTCAGGAAACAGGGAGCTGAAGTTATGCTGGAGATCCACCGCTTCAGCACAGTAACCAATACACGGCCTCTGCAATGGAGAGAGAGCAGCAGGCCCCAGGAACTAGGAACATGAACATGAACAGCAACAAGGCAGCCAAACAGGTAGCTGTGGCAAACACAGTGAACATCCAAGAAGGATTGTGCTCGGCAGAGAAGGATTGTGGGGAATGCAGTACTTAAAGGCCAGCGGGCCAATCCCCGGAGGAGGGTGTGAGGGCACTGCTCCAATGAGTGAGTACACGGCTGGAGCTGCAGTAAATAGCTTGCACAGCTGCTGTAGATACCAGGGGGAGTGTTCCAGGACTGCACAGGTCTGTAAGGCAAGGTAAGCAGTAAACTGAGGTGTGGATTCCTTACACCTGCACACTGACCCTTCTTGTCAGAGCACGCAGCACTGCAGCTGTGTCCCTGACTAAGCTGACTGCTAACAGGGCAAAGTCCCTCCGTAAGGGCCTTCCTTAGAGCAGCCACAAACTGAAGGGGAGTTGGGTCTAGCTGGGGCCTAGGGGGTAACCTGGCCTAGTGTAAGAAGCCACTTTGTCCCTACACAACCTCTCCCTACCTTATCCCAGCACCAACTGCCTCGCATGGTCTGTGCACAACAATGTATCTTTCTCCAGCAGGAGAAGCTGCAAGCCCTATTGGCTGTCTGGCTGCATGTGACAGGGTCATAGGGCAGTCCCCAGAGGCTGCTGGATTTTGTAGTCCTTTGAAGAGCCCTTCAACATTAGGGCCGCGTGCACCTGCTCGCCTGCGCAACTCTGTAATGGCCGCCGCTGCACTCCTTTGAACCTGCGCAACTGTGGGCAGTCCCTGCGCTCCTGAAATGGCTGCCACGTGCAAACTGCGCATGCGCGAGCCTAACGCCAACCCTGACATGGCCGCCGCTAGTCTGTGGGCTACACTGCGCGTGCGTGAACTCCCACGCATGCGCGAACGTACACAAGATGGCGGCGCCCTGTTGCTGATGTTGCCGGGAACCCCCGGCGACGCACTCGCCCTCGCAGCATCCCCCACCGGAGCGAGGGTGAGTGAGGAGAAAGGAGGAACCGGGGAGCCAGAGGGGACCTGGCTACACGCAGTTCTGTATATTTCACAGTTCCAGCCCTCTGCTTAATCCCAGAATACTACAATATAGACAAATATATATTCGCCACTCTCATAATAGAAATGTAGATGCAACACAGAGATTGAACCCCAAAAATTGTATTTTACCGCTCAAACATAGAAAATACACACAGAGGTAAAGGGGCCTCCCAATATGAATATGCAAACAGTCTATTACATTTGGCCACGGTCGTTTCACCGCGACTCTCTCCACCGCCGGAAGTTTCTGCCGGCCGCTAAGGTAAGTAAACCTCCTAAACTAAAACCCCTTACCCTAAAAAAATAACCCCTACCCTAATCGCTAAAGCCCTTAAATGAACCCGTACCCTAAAACCCTTAAATTAACCCCTACCCTAACCAGTAATACAATTGACCTTAGAAACGGCCGGCGGCTGAGCTTCCAGCGGCGAATCGGCTGCGGCAGAGGGTTCTTCTGCGGCGAAGCGGTGGCAGCCATTTAGTCTCAGCTAAATTGCCACAGCAAACGTCCCATTCTGCATGTGTGTGCTGCTAACATTTTACAGAGGGTTACATGTACAATCCTCAATAGAGAAATAAGAAGCTAACAAGGGCCACTGTAGTAAGTTGTATGTAACCCTGTTTCCCCCACCCAATCTCACATAGGGCCTCTCTCTGGGAAACTCACTCTGGTTACATGGTATAGTGTGGTGCATACCTGCTGGTAACAGGGGGCCCTGGGTCTCCCGCATGGTGTTATAGGGGAATGACAGGACAGGCTTCTGGGGTCTTGCCCGAATAGTACGCACAGGTGCAGCGCCTCCATCTCGTGCAGCCCCCATGTGTATGGGGAGAAGTCTCTGCAGGAGAATCCCTTCCCCCTCCTCCCAATAGACTTCACTCTCAGGCAGGAGGTATAATAAAACACAGTGTCCTTTATTCTCTTTCTGTATTCAGCAGCACAGATGATAGCAGCTTGTAGGGTGTCCACACTCAGAATGTCCCTGGACTCACTCCCAGCCAAAGGGCACCAGGAGCGGTCCCAGCTCTTCCCTTATCCCCTGGTGGGATAAGAGGAATGGTTTCCCTCGACTCCCCTAAGGGCAGTGGTGGGATTCAGCCGGTTCGCATGAACCGGTGCGAACCGGTTACTGGAATTTTTCAAGTTCGCAGAACCGGTGCATTAACCGGCAGTAGAATCACGTTTCAGAGCAGAGCAGGACTGCAGGGGAGGTGCGCCATCTAGCTGTCTGACCCGGAACTTCTGGAGCCTGTAGCTAGAGCTCCTCACATCCTGCTCTGACTGAAGTGATTGCCCTGCCACTGCATAACATCTCCCCCCCCCCTACCTGTGTGCAGCCAGGGAGGCATGGAGGAGGGGAGGGAGAGATATGATGGAGGTTTGAGAGTGGCTGGGGGAGATGTGAAAAGCACTGAGGGAGATGTGAGAGGGGACTGGGGAAGGTGTGAGGAGCTGGGGGAGGTGTGAGAGGGGCTAGGGGAGGTGTGAGAGGGGCTGGGGGAGGTGTGAGAGGGGCTGGGGGAGGTGTGAAAGGGGCTGGGAGAGGTGTGAGAGGGACATGTGAGGGGGCTGGGGGAGGTGTGAGAGGGCCAGGGAGGGGGAAAAAACTGGCGGGAGGTGTCGAGAGGGGGGCCCTAGGGGGGGCGGGGGGAGGTGCGAGAGGGGCTGGAGGGGGAGCATGTGAGGGGCTGGGGGAGGTGTGATTGAGAGGGCGGATGGGGGGGGTGGAGGGGACTGGGGGGTGGGGAGGTGTGAGGAAGGGGCTGGGGAGTGGGGGTAGGTTGCGAGAGGGGAGGAGGGGAGGCGGGGGGGTGGGAGAGGGAGGGGTGAGAGCGGCAGAGGGGAAGGGGGGAGGGGAGGGGGCTGGGGGATTCATGGTGAGAGGGGGACGGGGGTGAGTGTGAGAGGGGTGGGGGAGGTGGGAGAATAGGGAGAAGGCGTGGAGGGAGGTGTGAGAGGGGGCTATGGGAAGGGTGTGAGAGGGGGCGAGGGGGAGGGTGTAGAGGCTGGGGCAGGGGCACGCAGGTGTGAGAGGGGGCTGGGGGAGGTGTGAGAGGGGGCTGGGGGAGGTGTGAGAGGGACTGGGGGAGGTGTGAGAGGAGCTAGGAGAGGTGTGAGAGGGGGCTAGGGGAGGTGTGAGAGGGGGCTGGGGGAGGTGTGAGAGGGGGCTAGGGGAGGTGTGAGAGGGGGCTGGGGGAGATGTGAGAGGGACTGGGAGAGATGTAGGGGGGCTGGGAGAGATGTGAGAAGGACTGGGGGTTATGTGAGAGGGACATGTGAGTGGGACTGGGGGAAATGTGAGAGAGACTGGGGGACCCCTCCCCCCCCGGCTCTCTCTCCCCCCTCCCCGAGAGAGAACCTGTTGCTAAAAATTTTGAATCCCACCACTGCCTAAGGGAGGGCCTCAAACTGCCAGAGCCCTGACAGCTTGGTTTGGGTAAACCAGCCTCTCTCACTGTAGAGGCAGACTGCTAAATGCAGGAAGTGCAGTGCCTTAAATACAGATCCAGTAGTCACCACCCCTGTGCGTCTAATTGGGTACAAGGCCTGATGACACTACCTTCTTTGACTCAATGCACTGCAATGAGTGGGGAAAACCCATAATTACTCCTGGCAAACCTACCCTTACTAGGCATTACTGCCAGGAGGGCCGACCAATAGCCCAAAAAACAATCAGGGCTACATGTAATACAGGAGGATGCCTTGGCCCAAAAAAGCAATTGATTCCTGTTTTGATAGAGCCCCCTCCACCCTTGCCCACTTGCATTTATCACCTTGCACTTGTAGAGTAAGTCGACTTTGGGTCAATCCGACATATATTATAGATTTTGGAGTTAATTATCATGGTAAAATATGAACAGATTTTTCCAGGATCAAACACTGCTACATCCATTATCTTCTGTAATAACTGCAGATGCTCAATCCCTTGGAGGGGGATTTAAATCTGGAAACTTCACCTGCAAAGCATCTGAGGAACTGGGGGGGAGGAGGGGACAGAGCTGAAAATAGCAGGGTTCGGCTTTGTGGGGATCCCATTTCCAATGCTGCTTTACCAATTGGAATAAACAGCACATAACCCTTTAGTTGCCAGAGGGGCTTGCAATATTTAAGCCTAATGAAAGCAATTTCTGGCTGGAGATTATATAATTTGTTGATCAATTTAACCTGGGTGCAGCTAATCAAGTGCCTGGTTAATATCTCTGTTAAGTATGTGATACATATAGAAACATTGCACAATTAGTAGAAAAAGATAGATGATGCCTCACCTGTTCCAACATTGTGTTCCATTCCAAGTCGTAGTCTGTAAATCCTGCAAACAACTTCTCATGGCGATTAGTGGAGCTTCTTCGCAATCCAACAATAACGTGACGTGGTCAAGTAACAGAAGGGAGCAGGAGTAAGTAGTGGTACAATACCTTTTACTGCACCGTTACAAGCTATTGAACCTCAATAGAGTCTTCATCAGAAAGTAATGCAATTAATCAGACTGCTAGGTTGAAGACGACTTTCTGTTGTCCAAACTAAACATGATGGCCCTGGAAAATGTATACAGTTTTCAAACCTCTTGTCTGGGCTCGGAGCAGGTTCCTAAGGAGCCACATGCGAAGAGTGTGCAGCGCACAGCAATAAGTGAGGGTAGCAGGTCTGGCAAACAAAGTCCTTTATTGAGAAGCCATAAAATAGAGGGCTGCAACCCTTCTACGCGTTGCGTGCTAGTGCACTTTATCAAGAAGCCACCCAACATTCTATTCATAGTCACAGTGCTGTAGGTGTATCCACCTGTGTACAAGTGCAGTGGATGTTCCAAAACCTAGGTGCGGCTGGAGCTCGCTGGGTGAGGAGAACCACTGGTATATACCGTTTGCCCACTTTTGAAGTGAAACTTCCTTAGTGGCACCTCATTCGAACTGGGGCAAAAATGGATGGTGGAGACAGAAATGAAACGGATGTGACGTCAGTGCTGGCAGTTGAGGCCGGGCTGTGTTCTGGCTCAGCCCGACCCCAACACTGACATCACACCCGCTCCACAAATCAGATGCGGCGGCGATAGCCGCCGGCATCGCTCCTAATGGCCCCCGCTCCCCCCACATGGCTGATGACATATGCGGCGGCGGCGATAGCCGCCGGCGCCGCTCCTAACGGCCGCCATTCCCCCCGCACATCCGCTGCCAAGCCGCGCATGCTCAGTAATCATGGGGACTGGAGGAAAGCCACGCATGCGCAGAAGCGGTTGGCAGCGGCGCCGTTCCCCGCCCGCTGCCACGGCTGTTGACATGTGTCCCCGTCTGCTGCCCAGGACAGCAGAGACCGCCCGACCGGGACAGCCCCCCACCCACCCTTTCCTTACCCGAATGGGACCTCCCTCCCAGCCCACACATGGGCCCGCCTAACTTCCACTACTGCTGCCATGCCGCGCATGCGCAGAAGCGTCTGGCAGCGGCGCCATTCAGCCCTCCAGTGACGCGGGCGTTTGCGGCCCCCCCAGGAAGCGGTGGTACAAAAACCCGGGCGCAACCCGCGCGGACCCCCCCCCCCGGACCACCCCCAACACACTGATGGAACCCCCACAACGGACCCCCACACACTATGATGGACCCCCCCCACACTGAACTGAGACCCCCCCACCACCGACTGACCCCCCCCCAGACCCCCCCACACTGACAGACCCCCCCAGACCCCACCACACACTGACCTAGACCCCCCCAGACCCCCACACACACTGACTGACCCCCCAGACCCCACACACATGACGACGCCCAACCCCCAGCACATACGACTGACCACCCCAGACCCCAACCAAACAACGACTGACCCCCCAGAGACCCCAACCACACTGACTGACCCCCCGACAACCACCACACACACTGACTGACCCCCCAGACCCCCCACACACACTGACTGACCCCCCCAGACCCCAAACACCCTGACTGACCACCCAGCCACCCACACACAACTGATGACCCCAGAGACCCACAAACACTGACTGAACCCCCCAGACCCCCACCACCACACTGACGACCCCCCCCAGACCCCCCACACACACTGACTGACCTCAGACCGTCACAAACACAATGACTGACCCCCCCAGACCCCCACACACACTGAACTGACCACCCACAGACCCCCACACACACTGACTGAACCCCCAGACCCCCACACACCAGCAACTGAAACCCCACAGACCCCCACACACTGACAAGACACCCCACACACACTGCGAACCCCCCCAGACCCCCCACACACGCCATGACCCACCCCACAGACACCAAACACACACTGCTGACCCCCCAGACCCCCACAACACACTGACCCCCCAGAGCCCCACACACACTGAATGACCCCAGACCTCACAATGACCCCCCCAGACCCTCACACACACTCACAGTCACACGCACACTCAGTCCACACACACTCAGTCACACTCACACGCACACTCACAGTCAGACATACACTCAAGCACACTCGTCACAAGCACACTTCAGTCACACTCAGTCACACACATCAGTCACACTCAAGTACGCACACTCATCACACTCACGTCGGCAATGCAGTCCACACGCACACGCATAGTCACACGCACAGTCAAGCACCACGCTCAGTCACACGGCAAACGCTCAGTCACACGCGTACGCTCAATCACACACGCACACTCAGTCACACGCACACTCAGTACACACCCACATCCACACGCACACTCTCGTCACACGCACACTTTCGTCACACGCCACTCTCAGTCACCACGCGCACTCTCAGTCCCACACGCGCACTCTCAGTCACACGCGCACTCTCAGTAACATGCGCACACTCATCACACGCACACTCTAGTCCACGACACTCTCAGTCACACGCACACTCTCGTCACACGCACATTCAGTCACACGCACACTCTCAGTCACACGCACACTCTCAGTCACAAGCACACATCAGTCACCGCCAACACTATCAGTCACACGCACACTATCAGTCACACGCACACTCTCACGCACACTCTCAGTCACACCAGAACTCATCAGTCACACGCACACCTCTACAAGTCACAACACTCTCAGTCACACGCACACTGCACAACGCGGAATTCACACTGCCTGACCCCCCCCACACCCCCACACACACTGACCCCCCCAGAGCCCCACACACACTGACTGCACCCCCCCAGACCCACACACAGTCACACGCACACTCAGTCACACACACTCAGTCATACTCACACGCACACTCACAGTCACAACGTACACTCAGTCACACTCAGTCACCCGCACACTCAGTACACTCACAGTCAGACGCAAACCACACTCAGTCACACTCACAGTCAGACGTACACGCAGTCACACGCAGTCACACGCATAGTCACACGCACAGTCAAACGCAAACACGCTCAGTTCACATGCACACGCTCAGTCACAAGTAACACGCCTCGTACACGCACACTCAGACACACGCACACTCCTCACTGTCACACGCACCAACTCAGTCACACGCACCACTCGTCACGCCACTCACACGCACACTCTCAGTTCCACATCTCCCACACTCTCAGTCACACGCACACTCTCAGTCACACGCTCCGCACACTCAGTCACACGCACACTCTCAGTCACACGCACACTCTCAGTCACACGCACACTGTCACACGCGGAATTCACACTTAGTGCAAATAGCTAATACAGGGGATGTGTGCCGAGCACGCGCATTCTAAGTCAAATTTATTTGCGTTTTGTCATTGAGATTGTATTTTGATTTTTAATTAAAACATCACCAACACCAACACAAATACAATTTCTGTGACAAAAGTCAAAGAAGTTTCACTTACTATGCGCGTGCACAGCACACACAGCTTTTTATTTTTTTTTTATAGGCAAAGGCTTCAGACTTGAGGTTTTGGTTACTTCATTGTTTATCGTGCTACTTTTATTGTGCCAGAAGACTAGGTTCTCATAAGGTCGCGTGTAATCCAACATTACCGTGTCTTTATAGAGTGAAAAATGGACCAGGTGCCAAGAAAACATGTAAAATGACATCAACTGGAAGTGACTTCAGGAAGTTATGTGCAGTGACATCCCGATGCGAGTGTACACTATCCACTGAATAACATCATGACTAGTGTCCAATATGCAAATAAGAGAAACCCAAAGAATCAACCAAAATCTTAAAGCTGCAGACCCAGCAGTAGCCTTCATGTGTGTGTGTTTTTTTATTTATTTTTGAAATAAATCAGTTCTGTACTATGAGAAAATACTTATAGCATTAAAAAAAATTTTTTAAAACAACTCTGGATGAATTTTTTAAATGTATTATAATGCAGCAAGCCTTTTTTGTTTCTATAGCAACCATTTACAAAGTCACATCCCCTTCCTCTTTTGAATCGGGCTCTGGCAACTACCCTCCTGGCACCTACCCACGACCTTGGCAAGTATCACGACTAACCCACTCTTTCCAACCCAGACCAGGCGATCTTGACAAGCCACCCTCCAGGCGTGCCTCCGCTGCTGTGGGTGCGCAGTTTTATTCTTTCCCATCTCAGTACCGGGGTCCCGCCTTGTTCGTGGTGAGCGCAAGCGTTACAGTCCCTCACGTTTGGTACTACAGGGGTAGTGTCCCTATCTACTGGGCCTGCCCCTGCAGCAGCCACAAGCTCAAAGGTGGAGTTGGGGCCTAGCTGGGGCTATGGGGGTCTCTGGCCTAGTGCAGGAGCCACAAACACCCTGCACACCCCCAACCTTCTCCTTGTCCCAGCTCCAACTGGCGTGGCTCTCTAAGCGCGCCAAATTTATCTTTCTCGGGAGCAGGGGATCCTCACAGCCCTATTGGCTTAGCTTAGCCATGTGGTACATTGCCCCTGGGCATTCTGGAGGCTGTAGTTCCCACGGAGCCTATACCCCTAATGGCCGCTGCTCCATTCGCGCTACTGCGCATGCGCAACTCCACAGCGTATGCGCAGCTATTTCTAAGATGGCGGCACCCTGCAAAGGGTGGTGCCAGGAGCCTACGGTGACTCAGTCGCCTCCCTGACCCCAGCTCTCCCCCCCCCATGCACACCACCGACGCCGGCCCCTGCCTCCGCCACTACACATGGCCGCGCCGGGAGGTAAGGGGCAGTAGGGGGACCCAGGGGTAACCTGGCCACATAATATATAAGTAACACAATATTATTTTTTAAATGGAATAATAAGACATTAACATTATTATTCATTTTGGTAATCAATGAATGTATATCACTTTTAAGAGGGGGTCGGGATGAATAAGTAGACCGGTACTATATTTCCAACGTCTACAAATTAAAGACAGGTTTCAGACTTGAAATTATAATGAATCAATATTTGGTAATAAACGTGGGGGGGAGGGGGAGAGGTAGTGACTAGGTATAATGACATCATAAATGACAACACATCATAAAACAATGATATGACATCAAAGAAAAAGTTTAATCTCAAAGGGGTAATCTCATTGGAGTCAATCGGTGGTGAAATAAAAATGGCGTTTGTTGCATCATCACCAATCACTGAGGAAGTCAACAAAGATGCTGAAGTTAGTGCCCATTTTTGTTCTCGTCTGGAATTCTTCGCGGAATATTTCCTAACTGTTGTGGTCCCCAGGAATAAGAAATCATGGGTTCTGTTCTAGCAGGCGACAGGGGGAATACATTTGGTTCAATTTCCTTTTTTGGACTATTCCCCTAAATATTTAAGGTCTGTCCTACGGAGTTATGAAATATGACAGCAATTAAGGCTCCTGTGGACTGGAATCATTAAAAAGTGGATTTGCATTTTAAAATATGTTTGAGTAATATCCAAAGTTTTACCGTGCATCGTTTCACTTAAGTATCCATAAAATGTAGGTGACGGGAAAGTATAAAAGTAAAAAATACATCTATAAATTCATTGACCAAAGTGAAAAACTGAATATAAAAAAACAACTATTTTTAATTACATTTAGCAACCTCATGCACATAGTTGACACATTAAAGCAGCAGTTCATGCTGAAGGGTTTTTTTTTCATTTATTTATTTTTCCCTTTAATATGTTCATCAATACAATACACACAATGATAATTAATTAGCTAAGTTGTCGATCGATCGGCAAAGATCTGGCTCAGGGGTTCACTAAATGGCTGCCAGTGCAGCAGAAGGGGACCAAAGATGCAAAGTCCTGTGGGGATCATGTGACCAGGCAGTCACTAGATACAATTGGTGCACTGCTAGAGAGAGGGCAGCGCTCAAAAAAGGGTGTGCCCCAGCCTGTTTCAAAAGAGGAAGGGGCTGTGACTTTGTAAATGGTTGCTATAGAAACAAAAAATGCTTGTTACATTATAATACATTAAAAATGTAATTCGGAGTTGTTTTAAAAAATATAAATAAAAATGCTACAAGTATTTTCTCATAGTACAGAACTGATTTATTATTTAAAAAAAATCACACGTAGGATATTGCTGGGTCTGCAGCTTTAACATATTTTGTTGTATTAAATTTATTTATGTGGTATATAATCACTGATACGTGCAATAAGATCAAATCCCAAGGATATACTTGAAAAGAAGAGGTAACGCTCAATGTAATTTTTCCTGGTAAAATGTTTTTATAAATGAATAAAAAAAAAACATTTCATCAGAGATTTTTTAAAATCAGATTTACTTTGTTTTTCGATACAGTAATCGTGTCATCAGATGCTCTAATTAGCTGAAGGTTCGAGCCGAAATCAATGGCTGCCGTCAACACACAGAGCTCCCCTGTACCTAAGTACAATAGGTACAGCTGATTTTTGTTAGGTAAAGGAAACAAAACAACAGGTACAGTACTTGCTGGATAGGGCATTATTTGTTTTAAACCATGACTAGGAACCAACATTGCCTTTGAAGTGTGTGATCCTGTTTTATATCTCCGTGCCTCGGGAACAACTATTAGATTGTAAGCTCTTGGAAATTGGGGTCTTACTGTGCCTCAAAAATTCTGTACACTGCACTTTGTCCAGTTTTAATGCTATGTAAGAAACATATTCTATTAATAAAAATGTCAGCCTCCAATTACTGAGATATGTGGCACACCAATAAATGGCGCTACATCCAAAGTCTCCCTTATCAGGAAGACTCACTAATATTTAGCCAATAACGTATCATTTAATTACAATAAAATAAACCTCGTTATTTGCCTCACACATTTCCCTTATAGGATTCCTCACTTAATATTATTATTATTCTTTAAACGTCAGCTGGTTTGATTTGCTACTTTAATAAATATTGTTTATTTTGCTATAAGCACCTTGTATTCAACATATTTTATCCTCGAATGATCTTCCATGCTTTTTTGGAAAGTTTTTTTCTACCCTGCAGATTACCACACACACACACACACAAAGGTTTGTGTGTGTGCTTTACTTCTGGTGTTTAAGAGAAGAGATAAGGAAATAAACATTGCTGTGCACATAAAGCACTGGCCTGCTGTGTGTACTGTATGTGAGTCATTCAGTGTGTGTAATTACCGTCACCAGGGGGTTTTGCCCAATTCAAAGATGGCGCTTAATGACGTATGCCCAACGCTTTCAGCGGCCAACGCTATTACCAGAACTTGTCAGCCACGCCAACTAATCAGGCAGATCGAAGGGCGGGAAGATGCACGCACGCAGCGTAGACTTGAAGGCATAAACTGACGTGCGCCGCGGCCAATCACAGATCTCGTAGCAAGTCGAATGATCCAATCTGTTGTCTCGGAAGGCGGGTTATTCATGCGTTGACGGTGTAACCTCACATCCTGTATCCTCACCGCCTGGTTGGAATTGGTAGCCATTTTGAGAAGGGCAGAGGAGACAGGAGAGCTATGATTTTAGTGTTAAACATCTGACATTTAGGCAAAGTGTCAATGTTTTTAACACTGGATTTGGAAGCTGAATTATGTTGCAATGTATGGCACACAATTCATCACTTTTGTTATTTTTTAGTGTTTAAATATGACAGAAAACCCGCATCCAAGTGCTCCTCCTTCAGTCTTGTGTCACTGGAAGGCAGTTAGTTTGACCCATATTGGAGTCTTCTAGCTGTTTATTCACACCTTTTTTTAAAATCCAATGTTCATTCTGTTTCTTTCAAAAAGACCTTAAATGTCTATGTCCCCCTCTTGACTTCATCAATTACTCCCATGGAAAAGAATAGACCAGAGAAAAAACCTGCCTGGGAAATAAAATGATGGTCTTAACAGCAATGTCCTTTAATACAGAAGTCTGTGTGGTAACCAGTTTCACTGCAGATTGATCAGTGGTCACTGGAAAACCTCTAGTCTCTCTGGGGCTTTCTGTGGAAGGAAGCCCAAAGTTATTGGATCAGAAATTGGTCACTGGAAGTTTGACTTCCTCACTAAGTATCATGTTCAGTTGCTGCAAAGCAGTCTAAATTGAAGCCTTAGGCCCGGGCCATAGAGGGGGGAGCCGTGCTGAGGCGCGCGGACGCTGAGGCTCGCCTGCAGAAGCTGGGCGATTTCATGCCCATACAGGCGAGCCAGCGTCCGCGATCGGAGGTGGGGGGAGACTTTAGGGAGGCGGGGCAGTGACGTCGCTGGGCCAATCGCCCGCGACGCGTCGACGTCACGGCGCCATGACATTGACGCAGCCCCACTCTCATTGGAGGGTTTCAGCCGACAGCGCGCTGAAAAACAGCTTGGCGCTCGGCGGAAACCTCCAACTCCTCCGCACGCCTGCGGACGCTCGCGTGAGCCCCCTCTCAAGGCATCCTCATTGAGGATGCAGGGGCTCAGCGCGGAGCGTCAGCACGGCCTGTCCATCTATGGACACGGCCTTACTGGGAAGCATGTCCACTTATTTGGCGAGTTCATCACTTGAAGTCCCCGCTGGCGCTGAGTGTGCTGTGTGCTCGGCGCTTGCCGCTTTTTCTTCTTGTACTTGTTATGTAGAAGTCCCCGGTCACGCGGTGCGGGCACGCACGCTCTCCCAAGCTTGGTGCTTGAGGAGACAAAAAAAAGTGATTTTGAAGTGCGCTCAACATGCCCCCAATGCCCCACCCCCTCGCTTTCGCTTGCAAAATAGACAGGACACCCGGTGTTCATGCTCAGAGTTGGTGACGTCACCGCTCTCAAGCATGAGTTTATTTAAAAAAATATTTTACCAGGAAGTAATACATTGAGAGTTACCTCTCGTTTTCAAGTATGTCCTGGGCACAGAGTTAAGACAAATAATACATGGTTACAGATACAGTTACATAAATGAGCAGGTTATACATTATATACAAGACATTGCATGCACAGTTAAAGATAATAAATATTATGGGCTTATGAAACAGTTACAGACCAGATTAAAATGTGTGACAGCCTTAGATTTGAAAGAACTTAAACTGGTGGTGGATGTAAGAGTCTCTGGTAGGTTGTTCCAGTTTTGGGGTGCACGGTAAGAGAAGGAGGAACGTCCGGATACTTTGTTGAGCCTTGGGACCATTAACAGTCTTTTGGAGTCTGATCTCAGATGATAGGTGCTGCATGTGGTAGGGGTGAGGAGCTTGTTCAGGTAGCTGGGTAGCTTGCCCATAAAGAATTTGAAGGCAAGCGGTCAGCGCAAGCGGGGACGCAGCATAACTCATTTGTTATGTGGGATATGGTGCTTGCTCTATACACTGAGAAGTACATAGAATTTTGAAGGCACAAGGAATATTCATTTTAGTACCCGAGGCACAGGGAGATAGAGACGTGTAAATCTAAAACTTTTTCACTGACTGCTCACACCTCTGGAATGCCTTTCCCCTCAATATCTGACCCTCTCCACCTTTAGGACCTTTCTTAAAACACACCTCTTTAATGAAGCATATGTATGTATATCTAGCCATTAATGTACATAGCATTTCACAGCAGTAATATACGTGACAATCATATAAATAAGTATGTGACAGTGATATTATAGGCGCAAATGCCCCAAAAGTGAATATTAATAAAAGTGGAAATAACAATAACAATGATATCTATAAGTGATAAAGTGAATAAATAAATGTGATATGATCTGAAATCCCTGCTCAAACCCTCCGGTGGGACCTGTCTTCACGGGTTCCAGAACAGAAGAATGATTCTTACGAAATCCAGGGGGAGCATATGGGAGAGAGAAAAACAGCGACACAGAAAATATAAGTGCAGACGTAGGAACACAATGGGAGTAAAGAGATAGTACTCTTGGCTCTATGCCCAGCCTACACACAGGAAAGAAGATTTCACAAAGCGTTGAGGGATAATATCCCACAAATATATGATGAGTGCGTCCCCTCCGATGTCACAGAGATGGGTATAAGCTCCAACCAATGCAAAAAAGATAAGGACTACATAACACAGATCAATTAAATAAAAATAATTTCTTTATGGTAAAGTATAAAAAACGCACTTACAATAGTGCCAATAAAAACAGGCATGTATCACTTAAAAAGTGAACCACAGAACAGATCGCAGGGTCTCTCACCAACTCGCAATGTGTGGGATCACCAACATCAGCTGCAGGGGATCCCCCGTCTCTCGTGCTTTCTGCCGGTGTTTACAATCAGCTGGGGAGTTCTCTATATAGAGTATCTGTATCCTCCGTCTCGGCGTGTCTGTGCACTCACAGACTGCTCGGGTGCACCGCTGACGTCACACTGCTGGCGGTTTGGAGTACGGATCCTCAGTGTGGCCAAAATTCCTCCACACAGACGCACTTACCAGAACACCCTCCTACTCTCTCTAAGTTCTCCCCTCTTACCACTTAGATTATAAACTCTATGTGACTGGGGCTCCTTTTTCTATTGTTTTATGTCTAAAGCGCTTATTCCTATTGTATTATAATATTATGTCGCGTGTATTGTGAAGCGCTATGTAGCTGGATGGCGCTATATAAATGAAGATATACATACATGCCCACGGTCAGAAGGAGAACTGACATTGGGATTTTAAATGGCTTCACCCGCTTCCAAGCTACCACTGAACTAGTCCCTCGTTCACAAGCCAGCCTCATTCACGCAAAATATTCTGACTTATTTAGATGATGTTGTTCACTGAAAACCTCCTTTACTGTCACTCACTGGAAGGCGTTTTTACGCATTCTTCTTGATTACTAGATGGAGCTGTAATTTATGGGTCTCTTAAGAGGCATTTGGACTCCTCAGTGAAGGCTGTCCCTGGAAGATATGCTTTGTTTAGGCCGCGTTTATAGTGCCGGCGACGCGCCGGCAGGCTACGATCACTGGAAAAATCAAATTGAGATGACTTCCAGTGATCGCGACCAAGCCGTCACGCCGCGCTTACTATAAGCGCACGCGATGGCGGCAATGCATTTGTTTTGACGCGACGTCGCTGTCACTATAAGCGAAGCCTTAGGTTAAATCTTGTATATGGGACAGTAGCTTCACTCGGCGTGATTCTGAGTCACTTGAGTTGGTCTCATTTATACCTATCTTGCAGAACACATTTGATTAAAATCTCTTTTTCTGATCTACGTAAACTTCAACGGCTTGTTGCATTACTTTAATTTTTCCTCAAAGCTGTGGTCCTAATTAGCAGTTGATTCATTTCAGTCATGCCACACCGTCATTCGAGGTTCGCGCCTGCGCAGTAGCGACGCGGCGGCCATGTTGGTAAAGGAGAAGTGGCAGCAGAGGCGTTCCGTAGCGCAGGGACGGCCCACAGTCGCGCATGTGCAGTTAGGGCGATGCGGCGGCCATTAGAATGTTGCGCAGGCCCAATGGAGAGTAGCGGCGGCCATTACAGATCGCGCACGCGGCCCCAATAGGAAAGAGGGCCATGGAGGACTACAGCCCCCAGAGTGCTTAGAGGCAGACAGGCCACCTGACACCAGGGAGCCAATAAGGCTTACAGCTTTTCCTGAGAGGAAAGATACATTGTTGTGTGCTGCAGTGAGGAAGCAGAAGAAGCTGGGACACAGACAGGGGAGGGTGGGTATGTGTAGAGAGCAAGTGGCTCATACACTACGCCAGACATTACCCCCCTTAGGCCCCAGCTAGGCCCCAATCACCTCAGCTTGTGGTTACTACAGGGACTCCCCTTAGACAGGGACAGGGTCCTGTAGAACCCAGACAAGTGAGGGTACAGCCAGGAAGCGTGGATCTCCTGGTATTGCTGTGAATGTGAATCACTCTCTGTGGCTGCAGAGATAAGAGACTTTCTAAAGGTGGATCACTCCATGCGGGAGCCACCCACCGCCAGGCAGAGTTACAGGACATCGCTGAGGAGATCGCAGAGCGGCGGATCCTTTGTGAAGTGTCTGCAGCCCCAGGTGCTGGATCACTGGGGCAGGTATCGTATTTTAAGTGCAACAACCTACCGATACATCAGGCGCTGATCCCGCCTATAGGTTTTGGGTTTCTTAGAGGACTCGTGGGACTCTGGGTACATGGTGTTGGGGAGGAGTAAGGTGTAAGGTTATAGCCCAGTTAGGGGCAAGGTTATTGCTGCCAGCTAGTGGCAGAGGGTGACACGGCTGTGTTGCTATTATGTGAGGTATGTGTTATGTTATGTTCTATTCTGCATATAGTAAAGACCGTTGCTATTTTACATCTAGTGTATGTGTTCATTTGAATGTGTCCTGCGAGGAACAACTCCCGCTCTGCCGGGAGCCATCGCAGGTGGAGGCGCTGTACCATATAATATTGTTCCAGAGGATACACCCCAGGCTCTCACTGGCGGCGGCTTAGGCCTCCTGTGAGTCTAACAGGTAAAGCACCACACCGGTAATACATATAGATTCTCCTCATATGCACCCTATCTGCGATTGGGAGGGGGAATATGGGTTACATTTATATAAATGATCCACTTTAAATGTAAATAAGGGGTTGGTTTAGGTCTTAAATGTGAATCTATGCATCCGTGATCAAAAGCATTAGGCTGCTCCCCAATACAGGTGGACCTCGCTATCCGTCGGTCCGTTATCCGTCGAATGGATTATCCGCCGTCGAATAATTCATTCCGCAGAGCGCATTATCTGATGTCGGAACGGATTATGCTATGCTTACCGCCACGGATTAACATTGGATTCGCAATGCAACATTTCCTATCCAACGGCGGTTTGCGGGACGGATTCCGGCGGATAACCGAGGACCGCCTGTAATAGACAATATATAATGTTTAAGTTTCTTTATATTATATAATTTGTGTCATGTACATATACCCAAGGATTCCCATTCTCTAAAGAACTTACATTCATTGCCTGCCTGGAATTCTGGATGACCTATTATTGGTAAGTATTTTAATAATGCTTTAGGTTCTTTTAGAAGACCCCTGGAGGTTATCAACGAACAATATGTTGTTTCTCAATTCTACTGGTATGTTTTTGTCTCCTCCTTGGGCAATGGCTGGTAAGGCTATAAGAGCAGCAAGGTCTCGATCTACCTCAGGGAGCATCAGAACATGTATATTTTTAGCCACTCTTGCTATCTTAAACAAATAGATATAATTACATTTTTTTAAGGTCTGGAAGGGAGCAACCTCCCATTTCTTTATGCAGTTTACGTTTTGCCAGGCTAATTTTATGCTGCTTGCCTCCCCAAAATAAAGTTTGACATCTCTGTTTAGTTTTTGTATGTCTCTTTTTCCTAAGTAATAGAGGTAACATCATTAGTAAATAGTATATTTTTGGAATTCCTGTCATTTTTAAAAGCTTTATTCGTCTCAACTTGTGTACTGGCAATGCACTTCAAATATTGAAATGTTTACATAACTTGGTATTAACAGAGCTAAAATGTATATCATACACATGTTTGAGGAGATCAAAATTCCCAGATATGTTACAGTATTGTGTTTACTGCTACTGTAAAAGGACATTTTATTTGGCAAGTCTTTTTTTTGTTTAGTCCTACATGCAAAGCTTCAGATTTTGTGGTGTTCTTTGTATCCTGAGAATGATCCCAAATGTTTAAAATCTCTAAAAGTCTGGTCTGTTAATAAACAAAGTGTAATCTGCAATTTTTATTTCTGAATTTCCTATCCTTAGCCCCCTCAAATTCAGGACAGTTCCTCAAATAAAATCGCTAAGGGTTCCAGGGCGATGGAAAAACAATAGGGGAGAAATTGGATAGCCCTGTCTGGTTCCTATTTTGAAATGAAATATTTGTGAAGGGAAATTGCCAGAAAATATCCTGGCTCTTGGGTTCTATATAGTCCTTTGATAGCATTTCCAAATTTACCCACAATCCAGAAGTTCTGCAAAGCAGTATATAAATGATCCCACACTACTATGTCAAAAGCCTTTTCAGCATCAAGGTTGAGAAGGCATGGGGATGTTGAAGTCGCTGAGTTTCGTACCTTATTTATTTGTAGCACCCTTCGGGCTATGCTAAAATTTGGGCCTTGGTGAAATCGGGTCCCTAATGGAGTTAAATTTCTTTTAGGCCTAGCTGTAACTTATTCCAAGTAACCATTTTCCTGTCACATATTTTGTGTGTCAGTTAAGTCAGTTTCCTTACCGCAGGGCTTAAGAAAGAGAACTTGGGTGGGACTGCTGGGAATTACTGGAAACAAGTGTCCAGTTCTGTCTCAGGCAGAGCAAAAGGCTTTTAGAGGAAGCTGAGCTACTTGCAAACCTCATGGCGGAGAACAGCGGAGTGCATGTGCCTGATAATAATTCCTGAAAACCTGTGAAGTTGTTAACCTGAAGTTGGACTGTTAATAAAGTTAATCAAAAGTTCCTGGCGCCCTCTATTTTTATTTTTGCTCATCATCAACAGCCTGCACGGGTTTCCAGCACCCTGAGATGAAAGGTAAACTGCTGAGTATCTATTACACACACGGGACTATTTTGGTTTGACCCTTTTCCTTAGTTGGGGGGATAGAAGTGCTACATTTTGGCGCCCAACGTGGGGTTGGATGAGTGAAGATGTTTCTATATATAGCTCATGTTTAGAACTTTTGGAGCCCAAAACCTGTTTTGCAATGTTAATTTTATGGACTGTAAGATGGAGTCTGTAGGATTCAAAACATACAAGACAGTGTGTGTTTATATGGTGTGGAAATGCTCTTGTTTTGTTGCTGGACTGTGAGTTCGATTCTGCATTTTAAATTGTGCTGCTGCAAAGACTAACTGTCGCGGACAATTCCCGCCAAAATTCGGGGTTGCAACGTGCAAGCAATGCATAGAAGTTTTGCAGAGCTGATGATGTGTGCCTTTCCTGGACTGCCTCGCCCTCTCAGTTCCACTGAGGGGAGGAGCCACAAATTGTAATTGAATGTCGCTTGTGGGACCAAAGGACACAACAACCGCACCCAACAGTGAGTATTTGGAGGAGCTGTTTCCTGCTGAGATGTCGTCCTTCGTCACCGCTGCGGATGTTCCAGGGCCAGCTAAGACGACTTCACCTGTCACAGATGCCAAGGATACTTCCCCGCTCGTATGACTATGCCCCCACGGGATCTACAAGGTGTTATGGTACTTCTTCTCCCAGCGAGGAGGCTACATCAGCACTGTTATCTCCGGGAAGAGCAGAAGAGGGACCGGTGTCGCCTCATCTTCCGGAGGTTCCTGTCGTTTCTACTTGTCACTGTGGTAACAAGTAGAATCAATGGGTATATTGGCAAATGTTTGTTTTTATTGAATCATAATTTATGGTTTTTGTTTTTTAGGTTGCCTATTAATTGCCATTGTGGCAATCCATGACCATATTGTGGGCATGGTTTACCACAGTGACAATCGAGGGGTAGAGAGGTTGGGGGATGGGAGTAGTGGCTGTGGGGAGGGTGGTTAGGCCTACTGGGTGGGTAGCGGGTGGGGTTAATCCCTTAATTACTGTAGCGGTTACTAACTGCTAGGGTAATTAAGGGGTTAGTAGCCAGTAGTTAGTTGTTTTAATTTTAATGTTGCTCCCCACGGAAAACGGAGGAGTTCGAAGATGAGGGTGGCCTTCATCCCGGCACGAGTAAGTACAACTTTAATTTACTATATGCTGTCTGGATAAAGTTTTACTTTGAATGGGCAAATGCGCTATTATCCAGATCTAGATAATAGGGATTTTGCCCAATACTGTACTGTATGTGTTAAGGGGGTGGGGGTGGAGCAATGGAGGTGGGTAGTAGGGTGCCCATTCATTGCCATTGGGGTTATCTTTGCTCCCATTGAGGGCATTGGTAACCACACTGGCAATCAATGGGTGTATTGGATAGTATTGGTTGTGTTATTATATTTTAATGTTTATTGGGCATAGAAGGGGTAAATGAAGGGGGTAGTTGCCTCTAGGTGGATGGTCAGGCCTTTCAGGTGGGTAGCGGGAGCAGTTAACCCCTTCATTACCTCTCCCGCAAGCTAACCACCCACCCTGGGGCAAATGCCCCTTTCACCGACCCCCCTGTACCCCCAACAAACCAGGTACTCTGGTTTAATCCCTTCATTACATTAGCGGCTAGCCGCAAAGGTAATGAAGTATTGAAGCAGGGGGTCTCCAGAGCTGAACCGCATTCATTTCAGCCCCGGGGACCCCCTGATTCCCAAGTTACTGGCCCCGGTATGGGGTGCCGGTATTTCCCTGCATTGTTTAAATCTCCTGCGTCATGTGACCAGGACATTTAAACTTTGCGGAGATACCAGCACCCCATACCGGGGCCTGTAACTCGGAAAGCAGGGGGTTCCCGGGGCTGAAATTGGTTCAGCTCCGGAGACCCCCTGCTTCAATACTGTGTTATTAATATAAAAACAGTGCAGTCGCCTGTAAGAGCTGTGCAGGGAGATGCAGCTCTCTCTGTACAGCTCTTAGAGACTGCAGGCAGATCGCATGGGCAGATCTTAGAAACAGACAGAGCTCGAGACACTGCTATCCCAAGCGGTTTTGGCATTTTCCTACCAAATGGTTTCTGACTTGCGATAACTCTTTCTAAATCCCGGGATAACACAAATGTCAGACCATGCGGTAGGTCATGCCAAAACGTTCTATATGGCAGTGATTTTATCAAAGTTACTAAAAAAAAAAAACCTAAAGCGTGTTCCCTTGACATATTCTGCTGAGTCTGCAAATATTTCGCCGGTGTGTGACAGTGAATCATTTCCCCTGCAGGCAGGTATGTCACACTGTTAATGCATGCACAATAGCTAGCAGTCTCTCTCATAGAAAGTGTAATCTTTTTCTGCTGCTGAATTACCTTGATTGTGACACCGCTCCATGTATCATCAGCGGGACAGAAACTTACACGCAATCTATATCCTGTCCTGCATACATCTGCCTTCAAAGTAAAGCCAGCTAAACATAGTCTAGGATTTGTAAATAGAATTTGAAATCTTTAGTCCCATAAACAATTTATATTGCACTTCAAGAAAGTGGAAGCAATATATATCACAGTGTTTATCATCTATAATGACGCTTTCATAGATAAAGGAAAATGTAGAATCAAATGCCTTACTCTAAAATGTAGTTACTGACCAGGTGCCCCCATAACAGCTTATGTGATGATAGTGAGGTGCTAACTACTGTAGGTAATAACATAGGAAAACACCAGAATAGGAAGCCTAGTTTATAGTACAAATCACATCTGAACCCCAGCAAGCTCTTTATGGGAACCCCTGAGCCCCCACAAAATATATATGTATATAAGTGTCAAAAAGGAGAGCTATTGAGCGTGGCAATTGTATACAACAAGCGACAGAGAAGCCCAATGATACATCCAATATGAGACCAAGCTGTCTCAGCTGTTGGAGGTTAGTGGCTCCTCCTTCCCAGGTTTTAAGCCCGCCCCTCCCCACTTCCCTAGTTTGCAAGTGCCTCATTCTGCTGGATATAGACTCACTGTGGTCTTTCTCCCTCCTAATAGAGGTAAATGAGAATTTTAATCCTAATAGAGGTATATTAGTATTGTATCTGGTAGTGTTAGGACTTGCGAACAGGTGTCTGCCTTGACGTGGCTCGCAAGCTTACAATGCTTTGGCCAAAGGATTAAACTAAATTACCCTTTTTCAAGAGAATATATAAGTAATTTACTGTGTATTTTTGCCATATTGGATGTAGCATTGGGCTTCTCTGTCGCTTGTTGTATAGTTTATAGCACTCAATTACTGGCTGGTGGTATCTGAAGTAATTAAAATAATTTTAATGTCAACCAATGAATGTAAAATAAAGGGTATTGAAAAACGAACAACAATAGTAATGTGATTGATCGTAGGATGGACACTGTAAGAATGCTCACGATCAAACGTATATATCTGTTTGACTGAAGGTTAGTCGTCACATGTGGTCCAATGAAGGTTGGAAAACCCTTTTAGTGGTATAGTGGGGTAATGTACATAGCCCCTTTACCCTGTGCTTGATAGGATATAGTTATACTAATATCTTGTAACCCAGTATAGTTAAGGTCTATAACTAGATTGGTGAACAGTGTATAATCATGGACTGATGCACATCGAGATAATGTATATCCTCAAGTATTGCTATTGCATATAGTTTATCCTCAAGTATTGAATTGAGAACTGCAGCTGCACCGATCTTATTGGTGAATATCAGTGCAGATGGCACATAGAATTACTTGTTGTGCTGTACATACCGGAGCAGTAAGTATAATATAATTGCTTGATTAGGAGCGCACGCCTGCATCTGCGCCGATCTTAACAATTGTATCAGCGCAGACGTCACGTCGTGAAGTGCGTATGTATACATTGGGAAGCTGCAGCAGCACTGATCACTGTAGATGTATCAATGCCGATGCCACCATACTGAAATAAAGTCTCAGGTATTGAGTATGGCTATTGATAGGCTTGAGTCAAAATGTGCCTCCATTCTAGCCGGGCTTGAATGTGAATCGCCTGCCGCCCGTGGGGTGATCAGGTGCCTGGGCGTATTCTCGGTATAGTGCGGCTTTAATAAGTCAGACCCGCTGCTAAAGGAAAGCGCGAGTAATAACAGGGTAAGTGAGCTTGTATATAGTCCCCGATATGGAGCGCTCAGCTGTCTATAGTTTCCCCAGCTCGAGCGCTGTGATACATGTAAGATTTCGAGCAGGACTTCACAACAAAGTAGCTAGTAGCTTGAGTTTCTGCGGTCGTAATGGAGGCGTCCTGTGCGTGCATGTAACTTCCTTTTGCCAACGCGCATTTCACATGTGAACACTTGTTAAGGGCATGTATGAGAGGGGGGGTTCCCATAGGAGGTGTCAGTGTTTATATAGTCACAGAATCCCCATTGCAGTGGTTAACCCCTTCAGTGCCAAAAGTGGACAGGAACATTAGCCCAGCTTATGAAGCTTATTATGATAGCCCATAAATGTCCCAGACTGTTAGTTTACGAGAGGGAAGGTGTATTACGCACCTCAGTCTGCTAACAATCAGTTGCTGTGGGTAGAAATCGAGATGGTACATGAGGAACATATTGATTTGATTGCCTCACATTAAATGGGGTTAACCCTAATAGGGTAGTAACATTCATGATAAGTTTTGTTGGTGAGTGTAGTTCACCAACTAATTGACCATTTGGATAGTAGCAAATTACCACTATCAGTTGTGCGTACCAGCTGCCCACTGTTGTCCTGGATGAAGATAATGTTTAATAGTGCAGGATTTCCACACTGCCCATGTTCCAGGAAGTTGCATCCAGAATTCAAAGTGGAAGCGATACTGTATAATTTCAGGTCTGATGCATAGTGGTATTTGAGAGGGTGTAGTTGATACTAGATATTGGTTGCCTCTCGCTATACCTGATATGATTCAGATAAATGGGGTAAAGACAAATCCCTCATTTAGTCCATTTGGTGTTAAGGTCCCTAGAGTATATATCCATCTGTACTCCTTCTTCAGGAGTTCCGTGTTCCAGTCTCCTCTCCGTATGCCAGTGGAATATTGGTCTATCCCTACAAAATGTTGTTGTGTTTTGATACCGGAGTGTCCAAATGGTTCCGTATTGACACAATGTGTTCCAATACACGTTGTTCGAATTGGCATCGAGTTTGTCCTACGTATTTTTTTCCGCAGACACAAATGCCCAGGTAGATCACTCCAGTTGTGGTACAATTTATGAATTTTCAGATTTGGAAACTCCTAGAGTCATTGTGGTTGCTAAATTCTTTGGTCACTTTTATATGTTGACAGGTCCTGCATCTTTGGCATCAAAATGACCCCATCGATCTTTGAGGTAGCCATGTAGGTGCTGCGTGTCCAGCAGAAAAATGGCTGTGCACCAGGGTGTCCCTTAGGTTTCTTGCCCGGCTGCTCACCATTGATGGATATGTGTGTAGTACTTCATTGATATCGCAATCTGCCTTAAAAATATGCCAATGCCTCTGTAGAATGTCTCTTGTTTGTTTCCATCGTTTGTGACTGTACCCACAAATCTAACCATGGTTCTTTGATAGTGGACTTTAGGAGATCTGAGCGTTGTTTGTATTTGGCCCTTTTGTATGCATACTTGATGACTTTATTGCTGTAGCCCATCTCGAGGAACCTGTTCTTCATCTCTACTGCTTGTTTTTCAAATTCAGCTTGTTCGCTGCAATTTCATCTTAATCTCAGGAATTGCCCAATAGGTATCCCGCTCACCAAAGAACCAGGTTGGTGACTACTAGCTTGCAGAATGCTATTCGTGGCCGTTTTGTGAAAGATGGTTGTGTTCAGGATTCCATTTTCACCCCTTGTTATGGTGAGGTCCAGAAAGCAAATGGAGTCTTCGTGGTATTCTAAGGTAAGGCGTAAATTTAGAGTGTTAGTGTTCAGAACATCTATAAAAGGTCTTTAGAGTCTCTACTGGCCCACACCAGATGATGATGAACACGTACATCATCAATGAAACGTAGCCACATGTCAATACATGCTGTGTATTGTTCCATTTCCTCCGGGGGGAAAATGTAGCACAGTTTATTCCAGAGAATATACAATATATGCTGCTGTAGCTAGGGACTTGCTAAAGATTCACACTTCTTTCATTCTTCTCTCTCATGGTAACCATATTGTAGCAGTGCTAGTGGCAGTGGTAGTGGGGGCATCGTTACACAGACTCACACACACCAGATACACTCACCATACACAGATGTGCACATTCCAGAGGCATGCATGACACAGACACGTGCACACACCCGTGGCATGCACCATACACACACCAGACACACACATGCATGCCATACACTATACAATGAGAAAGCACTGCATAGTAAACACGCACAGACATACATATAAACACACACACATATACACAGTATGTACACCAGGGATGGAAATTTTACAGGCGCACGCACCTAAAAGTTTGTCCCTGGAGTCTACATTTTGCGAAGGGGACATGGCGGTACGAAATGTTGCACGGATGGTTTCATTTTTTTTTTTTAAAGGGCTTGTGAACAACCCTAATTTTGTTGGTATGTGTCAAACTTTTTTTTAATAAATACACACACACCATGGAGTGTGTGTGCATATATGTATATACACATACACACATCCATACAGCACACACACTAAGGCCGCGCTCTTGGTGACGGCACGGACACGCGCTACCGAGCGCACCCCCATGCGCACTCCTGTAGCCTCAGCGATCTGTGCACTTGGCTGCAGGAGATTGGGGAGGCGATCGGAGGCATGGTGGGGGCGTGGTGAACACATTATGGACGCGTCACGGATCTGGTTTGCCCTCATTGGCTGAACCAGCTCACACATTGTTGACGTCACGCGACTGCAGCCTGGAAAGACAAATGTACTTGTCTCTCCAAACTGCAGCAGCGATGACGAGCTACATCGCCGCCAGTACTATGCTACCTTCAATAAGGTAGCATAGAAGAGTCCCGAACGTTCGCGGGCATGTAGCAACACCCCCACCATGAGTGCAGCTGCCCTGGTACAAGTATTCCCATTTCTGCCCCCTCTGTTCACCCCCCTCTTTTTGCAGCTTCTGCCTGTCAGTTCCTGATTTCAGCTGCATATATTTGCTTTGAACACACACACTGTGCCTGTGTGATTTATACTACATATGTTGCCATTCCTGCGTCTGTGCATGAAGTTTGTGAGTTGCTATAGCAACCTCTGAGATCTTTCTCAGAATGGGCTATTCTGCCCTCCCCCGTGTCTTGCTCACAGTTAGTCTGTCCCTAGACTATTCCTGTTACCCAGATTCCTCTACACTTCCTTTTCATTCCTTACCACTGGCTGAGTGAGTACCCCTCTCTGTTACAGTCCTCTTGGCAAGGCCATCTCCTTTTCACCTGCCCTTAACTACGAAGCACCAATAGAGAAGCACTCTCCCAACACAACATTACATCCACAAGTGCCTGTATTCACTGCTGCTGCTTTTCTAATAAAGTGAAGGAAATATAAAAGGACTTGGTGTGCTTTGGAAAGGGGGCTGAGTTGAAGCTATCTGGGTCCATTCATACACTAGACATGACCCTGAGTCCAGAATAGCAGCCTTACACACTTACCATTACCAGCGCACTGCAAGCAGCCCGGGAGAGGAGCTGCTGGGCTCTGCAATGCCACCTGCTGGATGAAATCTGCAGCGCGTGCACACAGCTTTTCTCCTCTCTGCACGGCCCACATTTTTCAAATCTGACCTGTCCGGAGTGGGGCAATTTCCGCTTTGCCCCCCTGGCTAGTGCGCCAGTGTAAAACTCTATCAAACTACTGTGTGAACTAACTAACTTACATGAACGAACTCACTTTACTATGTAATGAATGTTAAAATTAACTTCTAACTACGTTAACAAACAACTGAAAACCTTAACCATTAACATGTTTTTTTTTTTACATTTTGTTTAATTTCTCTATCACCCACTCAACACATTCACAGTCAAATACGAACACTGAAATATCAGCAATACAAATACTAGCACACTAACACGTGAATATACCCCACTCACACATGCAGTATTTTTACCGCCCCCTGTAGGATTTCTGCACTCTACCAGGAGAACGTGAGAAAGGGGTCAAAACCGCGTGAAACATAGGGGTACTGAGAGAGTTGGCAGGACTGTTTCTTTTCTCACTATCTCATTACGTTCGCATTTAATGAAATCCAGCATTCAGCTCAATGAAATCCAGCATTCAGCTCAATGAAATCCAGCATTCAGCTCCCACCTTCAGCTAATACAGCAACAGCAAAAGCACATTTCCATCAGAAGTTACTGTACATACTCAAGATCTGACACATGTAGGTTCTCCCTTCCACAGTTTAACAAATCTCTTCACTATTATTTAAGTAATAATCCCTGAAGAACTGGGCATTACTGGCCAATAATGCCCTGGCTGGAAGAGTTGAAGGCCCGAGGCGAAGCCGAGCGACTTTAACCCAGCCAGGGCATTATTGGCCAGTAATGCCGTGTTCTGAGGGGATTATTACTATTATAGGCTAAATGTAGGCTTTTTTCATAAATAATAGACACTTTTATATAGTTAAATAGATTTTTTAATTAAAATAAAATGGTAAATACATGAAACCACCTCTATATACTCTTACACTGCAGATATCTATATCCACACACTGCTGCCCCCTCTGTGTACACACACACACACACACACACACACACAAAACACACAACCACATCACAACACAGTTCCTCTACACCACACCACACACACACACACACACACACACACACACACACACACACTGGAGCTCTATACACATACACACACACAGTAGCTCTATACATATACACACACACACACATCAGCTCTACACTCACACTGCAGCCACAATCAAAAATGCAGCCACTTACTAAACTTTGCACTCTCCCCCCCCAGCTCTACACACAACACAGCACAACACACCACCTCTCCACCACCATCCCCACACAACACTGCACCTCTATACACAACACACTTACTTCTTTGCAGTCTCTCTCCCCCCTCCCCCCCCCCCGCAATTCAACTGAATCTGCTCAGAAAATCTCAGTCAGCTCGGGATGGGGAGGAGTCAAACCGTGGCTTTTTGACCAATCCCCAGCCATGTCTCAGAGCTTTTACTTAATTCAAACCAATCCCCTGCCCCGTCTCAGCTGTTCTGAAAGCTGATTGGCTGGAAATAAACAGACTGAAAACTGCATTTTGTAAGCTGCTGAAATTTAGGGCATTACTGTGGATAATGCCCGGAATTTTAACCAATCAGAGAGCAGGGTTTTCAATAATACCCTGAATTTTACTGCTTTAGCCTATTATCGCAAGTAAAGACAGAAGGAAAACTCAGTACTACTTGGCACTTGAAACTATTTATTTACATCTCCTTACATCCATGCCAATGTATACATGGCTCTCTGTGCGAGTCCTGTTTCTAAGCGACTCATCACCTCTCCCATCTCCCAATTTAAATTCCAACTGTCCCTTTGTGGTGTCAACTGCCACCCATAGTACCCTGTGCTGGTGGCTCCTCTGCAGGCGCCAAGAGCAGCAGCTCAGCTCTTGAAACATACTTTAATTTATTATTCCCGCTGCCTCTCACCTGTAAGTCTATGGCTCTCCTAGTGCATTACACACACTTCCACCCAACAAAATAGATGCATAGGTATTTCTACACATTTCCTATAATTACTTCCACTAATTACATTAACTACAGGAGAAGTAAAGGCTCAAACTCGGTATATTAACCTTTTATATATCACACAGATGAATATACTCTGTGAACATACCGTATATTCGCTAGAACCCATATTTAGTGAGTATACTACATACATATTTCTTTAAGGAAGCCAATTGAAATGCAGATCCACTTTGTATCTTTCACTTGTACAATAAAGAAGTTTGTTAGAGGAGGATGAGACTGGAAGGTGCTTCTGCCAAGAGGGAGGGTGGCCACCTTTCTGAAGAATTCAGAAAACAAAAGATTATCAAATACAATCAATGAGTAATATAAACATGCTGAAGTGAGCAAACAAAGATACTGTATGTGTCATAATGATTAACAAAATGATGCCTAGTGACAATATCTGCAAAACAATAACAGAAGAATCCAGGAGAACAATTGTACAAGCAATGTGTGGCACACAACAATCACCTGTGCAACACGCACTGTGTCCCATTACTCACACAACATGTACCACCCCCACTGTCACATTATACACATACACAACCTGTGACACCCCCACTGTGTCATAACACACACACACACACACACACACACACACACACACACACACACACACACACACACACACACACACACACACACACACACACACACACACACACACACACACACCCTGTGTCACCCTCACTGTGTCACATTACACATACACACAACCTGTGCCACCCCAGTGTCACATTACACATACACACACACCTGTGCCACCCTCACTGTGTCAGATCACACACTCACAACTTGTGCGTGTGTGCTCTGACACAGTGTGATATTGTGATAAATTATTTGTGTTATTCAGGAATTTGCAATAGCGATTATCACAGTTCTCCTGCATTAACACCAAAACACCCATATACAGATAAGGTAATTCATGCTTGGTTATCATGCAGATGTAATTCTTAGTGAATACATTGTTAAAGCTGATGAAATATCCAGCGTTATTCTTTTTCAATAATGCTGAATATTATTGTTAATGGAACAATGAGCACACTGCTGTTTATACAGCCATTTCAAATATTTTCCAATTCAACCCACTACTTTCGTTAATTGGCCAATAAAGCATTAAAAAGTAAACATCTCTAATAAAATATTGTTATTGGGTATTGTGATGTATGGCACACCTGTGAGCACGTTACCTGCATACGGGACAAGGGTTAATACACAGCTCTCTAGCTGGCCCACTTTTCACCTTCCGCAAAGGTCCCTCAAATGAACACAATCTCCCCTCAATCAGTCCCCATATACCATCTGTCATGGACAGCACACAATTAGCATGGGACTTAGATACGCAACCAGGCTTAATACACACAGCTACTGTCCCCAACTCCCCTTTTGCCTGCACAAGGTACTTTCAATGAGTTAATATTTACGCATTATTCGATTGCAACCATATCTATCTGCTTCCACCACCCCAAAAATATGCACATAAAATATGTAATTAATATATCTGCCAGCATCTAAGGTCCCTGTTTATTAAAGAAAACGACATGTATGCACTTAACACACAAAAATCTGTTGTAGCAAAATTTGTCCTGAAATGTACTTTACCCTCAACAAAGCGTGCGACAGTTCATTCAGAGCCAAAGCATCACTTATTAAAGATTGTTTTAATATATATAAAAATAAAGTGCTATACAGTAGATTACATAAAAGATTATTACAAGATTAAAGGATAAAACAAACAAGTTAAAAGGATAAAACAAACAGAAATCCCTATACAGTATGTTACCATATATCATAGATCCTGTTCGAGGGAGATCACTGGAGTAGAAGAGAATTCACGTGTTCTGATCCCAAAACACACCTCTGTTGAATTCTGATTTTCATATTACCGTGGTGAGACTTTTGTACTATTTCTTCCCTATTGAAATAACATAAGCCCATCAGTTTTATGACTTGAAAGTAAACAAACTGTCTTCTGAAAGGAACAGACAGTGTTGGGGTTAATCTCCTGTGCAGGGCCTAGCCTGCAGTTGCAGCCTGGATGGGTACTATGTAGCCTTATCCAGGGGCAGGCCTAAACCGGAAGTTGGAGTGTCATACCTGGGGAGGTTACTGACTGGGTCACATGTATATGGTGTGATGCCTGTCAGTACCTGGACCTTCCCTGTTATCGGGCGGGGTTTACAAGCCCTTCCCCCCGGGTATAAAAGCTGACACTGCACCAAATTGAGGTGGTTGATTTATGGGACGGTGTGATACCCTTTTCCCTACAGGAGGGTTAAAGAGATTGTGAGGGGCTTTTGGGGCCTCAAGCTCCTGGGGTCTGCTCCAGGGCTGGAGAGGTGTCATGCTGATATGCAATAAACCTGCCGTTGGACCCACCATGCTGTGTGGTTATTGGAGAGGAGTATTGCCTGTGGGGACCATCCTGCATCCAGCAGGATCCTCATGGGATGGAGGCCCTGCACAGTAAAGAGATGGAGAAAGCCTGACCTGTTGCTGCTCCCAAACTACAACTGCAGAGCCACTCAGACCTCCTGAACCAGCAGGTGAGCTACAGCACCGGGGACAATATCCATGTAGTGGCCAGATCTTCCGTGGTAGGGGGGAACAGGGGCTACACTTAGATGAGATGCCATCTTCACTATTATGTCTTTGCACTTCATATACACAAAAACACAAATAAGTGGCCAAGAAAGGTCACTAAAAGTCCCTAAAGATTGCACTCATTCCATAGTCTAATGAATATCCAAAAGTACCAGTTAAATAACTAGTACCAATAGTATGGGAATAAATATGTAGACCAACTGGGAAAATAACCACATAATCTAAACTATAGCTAGACAAACAGTAATGACAACTTTAATACATAATAAAATGAGACAAATGCATAAAATGACAACTAAATTACAAAACTAAAAAGATCCCCTTGTGGGCGAGATAGGAACAGTAAGGTGATGATAGGGGTTAATATGACCTATACTAGTATCCCCATGGAGTATGTATATGGAGAGGAAGTCCAAAATATATTAACACGGCTAAATAGCCTCACCATACCTATATGCAAAATAGTGGCTATAGAACATTGGGAAATCCCATATTGAGGAAGTCAAAACATACTAATGAAGGACATTGCTATGTCACAGCTAAAATACTTGATGCTATTACCATGGTTAGTACTATGAATAAAATCCAAAGTAAGTTCAAAGTAGATCAGATGTCATTGGTAACCAAGTATAAATCTAAGGGCAGGTGTATAGAAATAAATAATCTGCAAGTAGACGCAGGAAATATACAACCTGATGGCTGTTGCTTCAAGGACGGCAATGTAGTTAGTGCCCAGTGTGTATAGCTGTGTGTCCAGCGTTCCTAGATGTCTCCCAGTAGTGGGAGCTGCACTTTTTATGGGCCAGTCCATTATAGCCTCCTCACTTACCCACCCTTTGGAGATCAGAAGACACAGGAAGAGCCTTGACCTGTCATAAACACAATTTCTTGTATTTTTAAGATAATTTCTAACCAAAGTTAATCCCTGAAGTACTAGATTAATTAATTATACTTAATATCCCCCGCCATTTTTATTTATAGGTAGCATATATGCAGCAAGTCTACTTTCAGGTTTAGAACTATGGTGAAAAGATTTTAAAAAAACTGTGCGATGCTCAAAGAACTGGTGGCAGACTCAGTAAATCTGATAGAACTTGATGTGGTCAATGCATAGTACATTTCCAGTAACTGGTATATAAATGTATGAGCAGGTAAACATCCCCCAGATAACAGGAGGAGTACACAAAGCGCAAGAACTCCTCTCGTGGATGAATTTGGCGCGAACCTGGTGTCATGGAAATTATATATAGATGATATCGTTTTCATATGGATGGCTCTAGTATGTTGATGGAGGATTTTATAATTTATCTTAATGAGAATAATATGAATCTTAAATTTACCCATTAATCTGACCGCTCTAGTATTGCATTTCTTGACCTTGCCCTTTATGTTGATAATATGAAGGTTTCAAGCAAAACACATTTTAAATCTGTCGACTGCAATACTTACATAGTAGAAAGAGCTGTCACCACCCAAATTGGACCTCGAATGTCCCCTCAGGCCAGTTCATGCAATTACGCAAGAACTGTACTGATATTGGGGTGTTCGAGGAGCAGTCTGCTATGTTGGAACAAAGATTCCTAGAGAAGGATTACATACCCACTGATCTTAGTACTGTAATAAAAAAAGTGAGAGAAAGCGATAGAAGTCTACTTTTAAATCCAATTCCTCGAGAAGAGATGAAGTCCAATTTTATTCCCTTCATCACCCAATTTAATAATGAACATTTTAAAATTAACCACATTTTAAATAAACATTGGCATATTTTAAAGGGTGATCAATTCCTTAAAGATTTTTTACCTGATAGGGCACAGGTTGTCTATACCAAGGCACGTAATACTAAGGATAGAATCGCTCCTAGTATGCTTAAACCTTTATCGATGGGAGACACATGGTTAGGCCAAAAACGAAAGGGCTTTTTTAAGTGTACAAGCTGCAAGGCCTGCAAATTTTGCCAGAATAAAACTAATAATTTTACCTCCCACGTGACCAAAGAAGTACACAATATTGACAAATTTATTAATTGTAGAAGCACTTTTGTCGTTTACTTATTACAATGCCCATGCGGCCTACAATGTTCCTTTACAATTCAAAAAGTTCCATGGCTCAAACCCGGAGGGTCTGAGTTATTTAGGCATAGATTTGGTCACTTTGCATTGGAGAGGAGGTAACCGTATCCAGGAGATTTCCCAAAAAGAAACCTTCTGGATACATAAATTACATACACTTAAGCCTGGCGGTCTTAATATTGATATTGATCTGGTTTCCTTTTTACAGTGATGTGTATATGTGTGTGTGTTTTTATATTGTGTTTTTTTATATTGCGTTTTTAATTCCTTCTGTGCATTATATTAACACATATATATTCACATTTTCCTTTTTGCACCATTTTTATTATGTAATTTTTAATATGTATATGTATTTTTAATTATATTGCTTGTGCTGATTTCCTTTTTTTTGTCTTCACTTAGGTTCTACCTGGATATTTACTATAGATTTTTATTTTTATTATCTGTGCATGTTTATTTATATATATATTTTTTTATTATATAAATCTTATGTACATGTATTATTATCTATTCTGTGTGTCCATTCTATTTGTGTATATATTGGCTGGTATTTGTATGTTTACACTCTTGCAGTTTTGGGCATGGCCTGTATTATGACGTTGATGTGCCTGCCCTTTCCCCTCCCCTTTTGGGGACTATTTAATGTTGAGAGATAGTCTGTATCCATACACCCCTGAAGAAGTCCGAATACCGGGATGAAACGCGTAGGGTTATTTGAAATTGCGCAGAGACTTGTGAGCTGTGTGGAGCTTCTTGCCGTTCCCTTTGAAACAGCTGTCCTCCCGCTGTAAAGATCACCGCACTGCCGCTGACGCTGACTCTGTAGCCTGCCACCTCCCTTACCATTGGAGGAGAGCCGAGGAAGTCCCGTGACGTCAGATGCTGTTCGGATGCGGCAGATCCTACGCAGAGGACTTGTGTGAGCTGTACTTGCTGTACTATCGGCGTCGCTCCTAACCCTGAGTTGGTTACACTGCTTTTTATGATCGTGGAGCATGTGAGTGTACTGGAGCTCACTGATCTAAGAATTTTTTGTTTATTAAACTGTATTGTACCATGATCTTTTCTCTTTTCTTTTTATACATATTGATCTGATTCCTGTGAACTACCATCCATCTACGAGAGGAGTTTTTGCGCTCTGTGTACTCCTCCTGTTGCCTATTGAGGGATTGAGAAATTCCTCCCACCAGCAGCATCTCCTCTTGGTGATATTAATTAATTTATTTGGGATATATTATTGGGTTTGCGCTCACTTTTTCTTGCACCACCCCCAGATAATGCCTAACTGGAGAGATCCCACAGTTCACTGCAGTGAAGATTCAAACACATCCTAGTGTCCAGAGAAATCGGTGTGTGCAATAAGGGGTCAGATCTTGCTTCAATCAATGGAGACATATAACAGAGGACTCACGTTATGATGCAGCGTCCAAGTGAATATCCGTGTCCTCCGGTTCTCAGTGTCCCATCCGCTTAAAGGTTGAACTGGATACACAAAAAGGAGGAAAGCAGAGCACTACCAATGCATTGACTAATTGGTGAAAAAAAGATACGTATCCCAAAGGAATAAAAATAGAAAATTGTAATGGATCATAGTATGATACAAGGCTAGTAGCCCACACCTACGCGTTTCACGCCGAGGCGCTTTATCACTTGATAATATACAGTATATATATATATTCTTTGCCTCTGTATTTACCAGGGAAAACTCAATTTCAATAGTAGTGCTGCAGGAGGAAGAAACAGCCTCTATATTAATAAATAATTGGTTAACTGAGGAAGAAGTTCATAGGCGGCTTGATAAAATTTAAGAAAATAAGGCACTTGGCCCCGCTGGCATACATCCAAGAGTTCTTAAGGAGTTAAGTTCAGATATAGCCAAACCATTATATTTAATATTCAAGGACTCTATAGGCTCAGTACCACAGCAAGGCGTACAATCGTCGTGGTGCCTATAAAAAAAGAAGCAGGGGTCCCAGTACCGAACAATAACGAACAATGGGGAGATGTGTAACAGGTACACTACAACATAAGGCTAAAGAAGACCCTGCCCCAGAGAGCTTACAATCTAAGTAACAGTGTGTGATTTGACAGTGGGAGCGGCAAAGGTTGTGCATGGATGTCCGACACCGTGGGAGAGGCAGAGGTTGTGTGTGTGCATCTGATCTGACACAGTGGGAGTGGCACAGGGTGAGTGTGTGTCATGACACAGTGGGAGTGGCGTGTGTGTGTTTGTGTGTGATTGGTCCGAGTGGAAAAATAACACCGCTAACTGGTTAAATTAATTTAAAGCCGTTTTCAACAATAAATGTGACAGTAAGCACCCTTACTTTCCCCTATCCCTGAACATCAAAGGAGTAAAGGGGAAGGGACAAAGCTATCCAAAGGGCACCTCTGTCCTTGAGGGCAGGATGGTTACACAGTCCTGTTTATGATGGTGATAATAACATTTCAATATAATAACTTTTTATTATAGCAATATTCGTATGATATTGATATTTGCATTAACGTCACAGCGGGGATGGCACAGGTTGTGTGTGATCTGTCACAGAGGGGGTTTGAAGTGTGTGTTTTGATGGTGGGACGTGGTGTGTTCTCACATTGTGCGTTGGAGAGAGCCTCTGAGCTCTGATACTGGGTTTTGGACACGTGTTATGTGTAGTGTGAGTTAGTTTCCTGTGACCGTGTCTCATTCTTTCTCCTTGTTGGCCTCCCTCTTTTCCTCTCAGCATGCACAGTTTTTATTCTTTAACATGGTCTCATTTTCCATGTCTGTCACTCTTACCTACGTGTCATTTAGCAGTGTCCCGCTTTCAGTTTATCCTGCGGTTCATCTTCTGTTTGTCTTTAATTTGTTTCTTTCTTTCTATACATCTCCTCCATTTTTCCAGTGTCCACACTTTCTCAGTCTCTTTTGTCCCAGATCTCTTCATCCCCCCTCTCTCTCCCACTCCTTCCATCCTTCCCTTCTTACGCTCTCTCTCATTCCCCCCTTCAGTCTCCCTCCTTCCCCCCCTTCGCTCTCCCTTCTTCCCCCTTCGCTCTCTCTCCTTCCTCCCCTTCGCTCTCCCTCCTCCCCCACTTCGCTCTCCCTCTTTCCCCCCTTCCTTACCTTACACTATATTTAAAAAGGGAGCTAGATCACAACCAGGGAATTACAGACGTGTAAGGCTGCGGCCCCGCTAGCGCTGAGCGGCGGTGCTTGGCGAGATGACTTGCATATATACATATATATGCAAGTCCCCGCTCACGCGATACGCACGCGGGTATGCGCGTGCACACGCGATGCGCTTAGGTAAATAACATTTTTATACTTTCCCACTCGCTCAATATTTGGCAATGCCGCCCCACCCCTCCCCCCCCGCGCGAGCAGACGCAGGACACCCGCCACGCATGCTTTGAGCGCCAGCGCGCTCAGCGCTAGCGGTGCCGCAGCCTAAGTCTCACATTAAGAGTGGGGAAGCTACTTGAAGGTTTAATACAGGATAATATTCAGGAATATCTAATGGGAAAACAAAATTATTAGTAATAGTCACCATGGATTTATGAAGGATAGATCATGCTAAGCTAACCTTATTTGTTTCTTTGAGGAGGTAAGTAGGAATTTAGACCAGGGTAATGCAGTTGATGTGGTCTACTTAGATTTTGCAAAGGCTTTTGATACGGTTTCACACAAGAGGTTGGTGTACAAAATAAAGCAAATTGGGCTTAGTAAAAATATTTGCACCTGGATTGAAAACTGGTTGAAGGATAGACAACAGAGGGTTGTCATAAATTGAACTTTTTCAGGTTGGGCTAAAGTTGTGAGTGAAGTACCTCAGGGAACGATACTGGGACCCCTGCTTTTTAACTTATTAATGACCTCAAATTGGCATCGAGAGCAAAGTCTCCATCTTTGCTGATGACACTAAATTGTGTAAGGTAGTAGAATCAGAGCAGGATGTCATTTCTCTCCAGAAGGACTTGGAGAGACTGGAATTTGGGCAGGTAAATGGCAGATGAGGTTTAATAGAGGTAAAAGTAAGGTTATGCATTTGGGAAACAAAGATAAACAGGCTACTTACAAATTAAACAGGGATACATTGGGTGAATCCTTGATGGAGAAGGATTTAGGCGTGCTTGTAGACAGCAGGCTTAGCAATAGTGACCACAGTCATGCAGTAGCTGCAAAGGCAAACAAGATCTTATCTTGTATTAAAAGAGCAATGGATGGAAGGGAAGTAAACATAATTATGTCCCTTTATAAAGCATTAGTAAGACCACACCTTGAATATGGAGTAACATTTTGGGTACCACTCCTTAGAAAAGACATTATGGAACTAGAGAGAGTGCAGACAAGAGCCACCAAATTTATAAAGGGGGTGGATAATCGGTGTTATGAGAAGAGGCTAGGTAAATTAGATTTATTTACATTAGAAAAGAGGCGTCTAAGAGGGAATATGATAAGCATACACAAATATTTTCGAGGACAATCCAAGGAGCTTTCAAAATAACTATTCATGTTAAGGGCAGTACAAACGACACAGGGTCATCCCTTAAAGTTGGAGGAAAGGAGATTTGACCAGCAACAAAGGAAAGGGTTCTTGAAAGTAAGGGCAGTTAAAATGTGGAATTCATTACCCATGGAGACTGTGATGGCAGATACAATAGATTTGTTCAAGATAAGGTTGGACATCTTTTTAGAAAGGAAAGGTATACAGGGATATACCAAATAAGTAAACATGAGAAGGATGTTGATTCAGGGAGTAATCTGATTGTACATATTTGGAGTCAGGAAGGAATTTATTTCCCCGTATGAGATACCATTAGATGATATTTCACTGGGGTTTTTGTTTGCCTTCCTCTGGATCAATATACTGTAAGTACAAATATAGGATAAAGTATCTGTCGACTAAATTTGGCATAGGTTGAACTTGATGGACGTCTTTTTTCAACCTCACCTACTATGTAACTATGTAATATATGTTGCCCCCTCTCCCCCCACCCCCTTCCTGGTGGGGACTTCTATGACAGTGTTTGGGTTAAGGGCCCTAGAGAGTTAACTGTGTGTGTGCTCACACAGGGTAATTTCCCTCTCCCATCATGATACAGGGTGACGTTGCAGAAACTAAGCCACGTCCACGTTATGTCTATATATACCCAGGTAGAATGTTCTAGGTTCAGGTTCCTCAGGAGTAGCAGTGGAGAGGGCCTCACTGTAAGTTATGTAAATTTGTTCAAGTGTATAGCTATGTGTAGTATGGATGTCCTGCCACCTTTGTTGTTTTCAGTTAGGGAACATGCCCTTTATAGATAGAACCTGTAGTAATGAACAGAGATTGTTCTCTGACCAGAAGACTAGCAGGCGAGTGCTCAGCAGGGAGTTCTCAGAGTAGAAACTCCGGAGCATAGTTGGATCGGGTCCACCGTCGGGTACCTAGTGAAGCCTGATCCAATAGGTTTAGGCGATGGTAGGCGGTGCACAGATTGACGGGATACTGATCCCTGGAGAAAGTGTGCTCCCACCGACAGGTCCTCAGTAAACTCCCGATCTGTTAAGTATAGAGGAAAAATGTCGTCCACAGTAAAGAGATACTGATCCCCGAGAATAGTGTGTGTGTCCCTACTATGGTCCACCTGATACATGGGCATTGAGGAAGTTATACAAGAGTTTGCCAGTCTAGCATTACTATAGGACACAAGTATATGAGTATAAGTACCTCCCCAGCATATATGAGTGAGAGCTACCCAGGGAATATATCCTAAAGAAGCATAAGTACCTCCCTAGTGAAGGAGTGAGAGCCACCAAGGCTAAAAACACAGAGTATCCATATTATACCCGTATCTAGAAAGTGCCAGCTGTACAAATAGAATACTTATGTGTCAGAAACGTTTCTTGGAATTACATTCAAATGAATTTAAAAACAAATATACTAGGTCAGGGGAGGGCAACTCCAGTCCTCAAGGGTAGCCAACAGGTCAGGTTTTCAGGATATCCCTGCTTCAGCGCAGGTGGCTTAATCAGTGACTCAGTCAAAGACCTGAAAACTTGACCTGTTGGTGGCCCTTGAGGACGGGAGTTGGCCACTCCTGTTTTAGTGACACTTAATGTTGTGCAGCTTCCTTTTGTGTACTGCAAGTAAAATATAAAAGAAGTGAACACATCTGCAGGGCCGCCAATAGAAATCATGGGGCCCCCAACCCATAGCGCACCTAGCACGGCAAAAAATAAATTAGCGTGCAACTTTTACTTAACTGTTTTCTTCTTATTGTAATATGGAAAAAAAAAACATTACAATGCAATCTGTTTATTTAAATTTTTTCAACAAAAGACAAAGATACCCAATGCTACATCCAATATGACAAAGGGCCTGGGGGGGGGGGGGACTGACTGACTGGGTGCCTGCCTGTCTGGGTTTTTGTCTGCCTGCCTGTTTTGGGTGGGTGAGTGGGTGGGTGACTGAAGGCCTGGGTGGGTGACTGACTGACTGGGTGACTGGCTGTGTGGGTGTGTGGGTGACTGCTTTGACTGCCTGCGTGGGTGGGTGACAGACTGCCTGGGTGGGTTACTGCCTGCCTGGGTGGATGACTGACTGACTGCCTGGGTGGGTGACTGACTGCCTGTCTGGGTGACTGCCTGCCTGCCTGGGTGACTGACTGCCTGGGTGACTGACTGACTGCCTGCATGGGTGGGTGACTGACTGCCTGTCTGGGTGGGTGACTGACTGTAGAGGGAGAACGGGGTTGCCCGGTATTAAAGGGGTTGCACCCCATTTGGCCATCCCCTGACCTCACCAGGGAGACAAGGGGTTAACTGGGCTGAGGTCCAGAAATGTGATTTAGACCTTGTTATGACATGAAAATGTATATTCCCGTTCCCATGCTTTATTGTAACATCTGGTTTAATCAGTGTCTGCATCACACACACACTAGGATCCATCCGGGAGTACAATGGTTAATAGTTCTTGAGTGATTATAGCCCTTTGTGTAATTTTCCCGCCTTTTCAGGAACCATTTTGCAGGGTCCCATAGGCCGCCATTAGGGCTCAATGCATTCTAATGGCGAATCTTGCTGTTTTGGTCCTGTTTCCTGTGAAGACCAGCAGATGGCATCCGAGAGGAGGAGCGGCGGTTTCCCATTGTAAGTCAATGGGCTCATTGACTTCAATGGAGATCCCTCGAAGGAGCTTTCCAGGAACGAGTTGGCTGCCGTGCAAACCGCAAAACCGCAAAGCGGATACTTTTTCAATAAGAGAGCTTTGGTCACTTAGCAGTCAAGTTCAATGACAAGTGGCGTGGGAATAAACAGTTCTAGAGCACATAGAAATAAAATTATTTTTGCCCCTAGTTCCTAGACCTCCCCCCACTCGACCACAACCGGGTCCCCGTATCCTGGACCCCCGATAAGGGTCGAACCGAGAAGAGTGGGTCGCGCCATAGGTTCCAATGGCGGCGGCAGAAACAGCTCCAGAAAACGGCTAAGTGTGACATTTAGGAATCCATAGCTCCGGTTCCGGAGGGTCCAGAGGATCAGGGTTTGGGGTATCTGTAGTCACTGCTCCGGCATCGCTGCAGAACCATCCTTGACCCTCTTGGACCAACCCGACGGAGTATGGACCCCCTTGAAAGTTCGGGACTTTTCCCATAGACTCCAATAGCGGCCAATCTCCATTGACTGGCTATGGCGGAAAACCCCCATTGACTTCAACGGCGGCGTCGCCCCGTTGAAAGTCTATGGCGGCGGATTCCAATAGCCGCCAACGTCGGCAGTTTGCCATTGAAGGTCTATGGCGGCGGAGCCCGTTGTTTTCAATGGGGATTTAGTGAAAAACCGTGATTTAATTTACAGCGGAGTTTTTTGTATTAAAATAGGAAACGGTTTAAGGTGTATTTGTGTAACTGCGGTTCCGAAGGTCGTAGCAAGTCTCAAATTGGACCATAGGGTGTCCCAGTTCCGGCATTGAGAACTGGGAAGTTTGGACCCGCTGGACCCAACGGAACCGGATATTTTAATATGTTTGTGTTTTATCTTTACTACTGTGTCCCAAAGCAGGGATAAAACCCAGAGGAAATTCCTTTGCATACCAGGGTAGCATATGGCCAGAGAGTCGACCCAATGTCTAGGACTTAAGTATTGTTCAAAGGATTTTGTCACCCTCACTGTTTACCTGAAGGCGGAGACGGCTCAAACCAGAGCAGTCTTTAAGTGTCCCATTTAACACCTTACAACAAAGCGTATCCTGCCAGGAATTCCGTTTAGTAGACTGGCTGGCATCCCTGATGCAAATGTGGGGCTACAGAAATGAGACCCCAGAGTTCTAATGCGCATGTGCCAACTAGCAGGGAGCATGGATCAAAATGTGTTCCCACGTTAATGAGTGGCTAGAGGTAATTGAAGACCAATCACCTGTACTTAATGTTAAGGATAGGGTTATGTATTTCAAACAGTCCAGGAGGAGCAATTTATAGGGAAATAAGAAGAATGCAGGTTGGATACAGAGGGGGAGGCAGGTTGGATTCAGAGGGGAATGCAGGTTGGATACAGAGGGGGAGGCAGGTTGGATACAGAGGGGGATGCAGGTTGGATACAGAGGGGAATGCAGGTTGGATTCAGAGGGGAATGCAGGTTGGATTCAGAGGGGAATGCAGGTTGGATTCAGAGGGGAATGCAGGTTGGATACAGAGGGGGATGCAGGTTGGATACAGAGGGGGAGGCAGGTTCCGACCGTTCGCCCTGCAAACTCCGACCGTTCGCCCTGCAAACTCCGACCGTTAGCCATTCGCCCTGCAAACCCCGACCGTTAGCCATTCGCCCTGTAAACCCCTTGGCCCCCAAAAGCTTAACCCCTAATCCGAACGCTCATCACCTATCTCATGGCGGGCGGCTAAAAGTCCCCTTCCAAGTTTTACCTGCCTTATCCAGTTGTGATTGACAAACCCTTCCCCCCTCCCGCCCCCTCCACTTCTGTCCCTCAAGAGTGAGAAGACATAGGATTTCAGACTTTAAAAAAATATTTATTCTTATTTTTTTCTCTTTATTGGGCACACTCTTTGTGTAGCGGACCAAACAAATAAAAAAGAATCAAACAGAATTGGTGTAGTTGACTTCGTTATAAAGATTCCATCATCACAACTTTACTTATTTGTATATTGTGAAACACGAATGTAGTTTACCAGAAGAGGCCCCGTGCTCTTCCCCAAGGCATTTAAATTAAATGGCGTGGTATCGCGTCCGCGGCCTCTGTAACGCTATACTTACCAAGATTCAGACGCTCTGTGACGCGTCGCCATGGCAACGCAACGTCAAATTAAGCAGCTTTAAGGTAGGGAGGGGGTGCACGAGCATCATGGCAGGGAAGACGGAGGTACTAAAGGGAAAAAGCTGCACACAATAATAAAAAAGATATCACTACCGGTGCTCCTGGGTCAGGATTCTCTGATGATCCAGCTTACAATGGAAAGTATAAGAAACGGCTCCACGGAATTTTCAAGATACATTTATTGCCAACAAATTGAAACGTCGGGGAAGACGGTGGCGCAGCAGCAAAAGTTTGCGCTCCCCTGGTTTAGACACTAATTGGAGTAATGGGGCACTGTCTCAAGACCACATCTCCAACATATTTCCTAGAAATGTATATCAAATATATAAGTTCATTTAGTACAGGGGAGCGCAAGCTCCTTGTGCTGCGCCCCAATGCTTGCTCCCCCCCTCGTTTTCGCACCCCCTCACCTTGTGTGGCGGCGTCAAACGACGCAGAGGGGTCACGTGGCATCATGTGACACCGTTGCCACGGAGACACATGCGACACTGCAGCGTCGTGACGCCGCGTTGCTATGACAACGCGTCTTTGCAGCTCTGCAGAACCCCGGTAAGTGAGTTACAGAGGCCTCGGAAGAGCTCGGGACCTCCTGCAAGCGCCCGCCCTCCTCTCCCCCCCCAAAAAAATCCAGCGTGTCCCCCACTTTGCGCACCGCTGATTTTAGTATACTCTGGACTATTGTGTGATTCTCAAATACTCTTACGTGAATTGCCTTTTGCGTGGTATCACTCGCCACAACAACTGTATATAAGAAGATGCATTGCTTCCTCTTATTAAAGCATAATGGTTATTTTTCTATGGGCCTTCAGTGTGCTTCCTTTTGTTGTAGTTGCATATGGCTCTGTATTAAAGGCACAATGTTGGCACTAGATGGCATGCGCCAACTTCTCCAACATTAACGTAAACTTCATAAATATGTCATGTTTCAAGCACAAAAATTATGTTTTTTTTTTTTTTTTTGGCGCAACTGCGTCCGCGTGAACTTGATTCATGTAGACGGCAGGGGGTGTGTATTCATGTTGGTGTGCGTGAATGTGTTTGTACACAAAGTTTCCACACACACACGCCCTCAGTGTGCTTCCTGCAGGGAGAGAAGAAGCCCCCGTCTTATCTGCTTATTGTGCCAGTTTGACAAAATACGGCCGGCATTTGCTTACTGGGGTCCATGTTTAAATGGACATGATGCAAAAAATGACACTTTGAGCGCTCATTTGCAGGCCATTACCCAGAATCCCTTGCTGCAGTGAAAGCATTGTATGCTGGGAAATCATGGTTGCAGACCTGTCTGAGACAAGTGAATGTGCTCACAAGTGATTATATTTGCTTAAAAAATATATATATTTTTTTTTAACTTTTGATATACATTTTATTGGAATATAATTTAGTCGAGACAAATTGTAACGCTTCACTGAAGTACACTTGTTAATTAGTTAAGTATGTACACACGTAGGGATTGCAAAATATAATTTTTTTGTTGTCCATTTTAGTAAACTATTTCTAAAAAAATGAATGTATTATAGATTGCTTAGCAAAAAACTGATGGTTTTGGAATAACGTGAATGGGGATGCATTTTGGAGCGAAAAAATTATTTCTCTATTTAATTTGAGGCTGTTAACCCCTTCAGTGCCCTAATGATGTACGGTACACGTAAAGAAAAGTGCCAGCCCAAGGGCCCTTATGATGTGCACCGTACGACCCTGCCCCCTCTGCTCGTTTTTGTAGGGGCTGTGTGCGGTCCGATCGCGTGCCGCGCCTTCCCCATCACTTCCGGTCTCGACGGGCGGAACCTGGAACTGATCATTTGATCGCTCCAAAGTGGTCACGTGATCAGGAAGTGCCTGAGGGTCCCTAGGCACAGAGGTGGCTCACCCTTGGGAACTGAAGGGGTGAATCCTCGTCATCACTTACAGTTTAAAAACGTTTTCCGTATCTCGGTAAATTGATCAGATTTTTGTTTATTTTGGAGCATCCTTTTTTTTTAAAAATTTGATTTTTTTTAAGGCTGGTGAGCTTAACGAGCCTGTTTTATCCTCTTCTCAGCCAGTGGGTACAGCAATATAATTTATTTTTAATAGTTGTTACAAGAGCCATCATTTCCTTGGTCTTATCGCCTAATATTAATGTTGTGAGGCCAGCCTCTAACTCGCAGGTTACATTATCCCCCAAAACCTTCAGCGCTGGAGGAGTCTGCCCCATATGTAACTAATCGTGGGTAAGGAGAATACCAAGTGAACTTTAACACAATCGGCTGCTCCCCCCCGTAGGTAGGCCTTGATTTATACCAGCTCCGGCAGGGCACGCGCGCTCCCTCGTGATGTCACAGGGCGATGTGCACGCCAGAACCTGCACTGCGGGCAGGAGGCGTGGCCATGATGTCACATGAGCAGTTCGCCCTCATTGGCTGAACAGCTCATGTGACGTGGTCGTCGCTTGGGAAAAACAATTTCTGAGAGTGCTCAATATTGGCGCGCTTGGACACATCGTTGGCGCGTGCATTAAGTGCGCTCTCGGTGAAAAACATGCATTTGTTTTGGTGTCGTGCACACGCCCGCCGCTTGTATAATCACGCCTTTAGCCTTTTATTACAAGGCTATAAAGGCCCCATGCAGGGCACTTATTCACACTTATTCACACCCATTCATGTATTCACTATGTAGGCCACTTGCCTACTTGTTATGATACCAAGCCCTTTCCATATACAATTATTTCAAGCTGAAAACCTTTTTTATTCTTTTAGTTCACAATACAATTTGTCCCACACCTTCTGCTTAAAAAAAAACCTCTGAGCGATCTCAATCTAAACATGTACAAAATATGTTTGTTAAAAAGCTTATAGTAAAGAAATGGTAATCTGATAAATCCTACACTTACTGAAACGATCACTTGGGCACAGATCCACAGCGGAGCGTTACTAAATTAACAAGGCGTTAACCATCAACCTGTAGTATTCAACCTCCCGAACGCAGGGAGAAGGTCTGTGTTTTTTTTGGACATTAAGGGCATTGTGTTGACTAACTGCTGTGTTAATGACATGCAATGGTGACATACTGTACACACGTTTGTTATATATATTTATATGTACTTAGATTTGTAAGCTCTTCGGGGCAGGGACTCCTTTTCCTAATGTTACTTATGTTTTGAGCCCTTATTCCATTTTGTTATTATTAGGCCCCGGTGTATTACTACTGTCAAGTGCTATGTACATAGATGACGCTATATAAATAAAAATATACATACATGCATGTTGTATATATAAAGTTTTTTTTATTTTGGAATGAAATGGACCCATATTGATTTCACATTTTTAATTTCTGATCGATACTGATATCAAATAATAATTTTTGTGACTGTGAAATGCCTTGTAACTCAATATACTGCCACATTCATACATTATTTTGGTACAATCCTAACTGAATTTATTCTGTATCCTGCGACCTGTGCAAATGATAAAATAAACAGGTATAAGTAAGAGCTCTCAAACTTCTCTGTCGCGGACCTGTTCAGTGTTCATTCTAAGAATTTGGAGGACCACCTAGTTCTTGATGCCAAACTATTTCTACATATGTATAACATATTTAAAAAAAAATATTGGACCTTTTAATCTACACAGACTGCAGAGAATAGGATCCTGGGACCACAGATTGAGAAACACTGGTGTAAGTGGTGGAGAAGTGTTGTAACTTTATTATTCATTAAAGTCTCCCTCCGTTAAGGGGAGGGAAGCCTTCTTCAGTATGAGCATCAATGGACTTATTCACCTCAATGGGTTCTTAGGTGCCCCAAGGCATGGAACCGTTTAGTAAATATGGGCCACATGCTTCATAAGCTTGAATGTCCAAATCCGTTACTCATTTTCCGATCATGGACCAACACGGTCATAGATTTTCTCTCTCGCTCTATGTTGAGTCTGGTCCAATATACTAAAGAAGCTTAAAAAATGCTTGAGATGAAGCGTACAGAATTAACAGCCTGTTTTAGATTAGGCAGACAGCGTGTGGTTTCAGGGTAAGTAGGAAAGGCCAGACTAGGTGGATGCCATTTTCTGTTGCTGTGACTTCCAACTACTTTATTTTATTTAAAAAATAGAAAAATAAACATTTCTGAAATCCCATGTTGATTGCTGGGTATTTAAAGATGGTTGCAGTGGACGTAGTCCTTGTATTGTAAATACTAGTACTTTGTGGCATTTTCTTTATGTTTGGACTTAAAGCAAATTACATTTGAAAACACCTGAAAACAAACAAAACAATATAGCTTTTAAAAGCTGTTGAACACTCATGATAAAAGTATTTCAATTTGGAAGTTTGAGGGATTGGTGCCTTTCACTTTATTTTATCTCCACTATGTATTGGTATTTAGGGCTGGACCTTTAATGGTGTAATCTGGTATAATATTGTCTGACCTATCCTTAAGAATAAAACCCTTGATCCTACCTCCCCTTCCAACTATCGCTTTGTCTCTCTCGCCTTTTAACTCTAAACGCCTTGTTTCTTTAAGCATACTTAATTTCCTCAACTCCCATAAACTACTTAACACTCTCAAATCAGGCTTCCCGCACAGCATACTCAACTAAAACCACACTCGCCGAAGTATCTAATGACCTCCATGTTGCCAAATCTCAGGGAAAAATACTCTGTTCTGATTCTTCTTGATATCTCCTTTGGCTTTTGGTACTGTTACCACTCTTCTCCTGCATGTTCTTGACTCTTGGCATCTGTGGCACTGTCCTCTCCTGGTTTTCCCGTACCCCTCTCACCGTTCCTTCACTCTGTTGCAAACTCCTCCTCAACCTCTGTGGAACTCTCTCTGTAGGTGTACCACAAAGCTGCGTTTTTAGGCCCCTTACTCTTCTCTCTATATACACCCTCTCGCTGGGTGACCTCTTTCATTTGTGGTCTCCGCTGTCATCTTTATGCTGATAGCACAGTTTGTTACATCCCAACTCGCCTCCTATGCTCAACCCATGGATTTCTCATCTTTGCATCTTTTTACCTTTACAGCCCTCTCCTGTCTTTAAAACCCCCTTTCAGTCATCTCCCTCTACCTGTGTAACGCTCTTCCACTCCATATTCATCAAGCACCTTTTCTCTCCATTTTTAAAGCCCAGTTGAAAATGTACCTCTTAAGAAAAGCACCTCTCTAAATTACACCAGCGGTGCACAAACTGGGGGGGTGTGGGTGTCACGAGAGAACAGAACTTATATATAATAACCTGGCCAGATTGAACAAGATTAGGATATAGTAAACTGAATGAGTTTATTTCTTATGAGCAGAACAGACAATATATCAAGCAAATAACATTACAGAAATATTTACACTTGCTGGGGTTGGATAATGAGATATTCAGTCGAATAGCAACTCATTAGTTGTTACGGTCACGACAAGCACAGGAATAAGGGGTGCAAGCAATTATATAGATGCAGGACCCCATTCCTAACATGGCAGTTCAGTTATTGGTGAACAATTACCTTCTCCCAATCACAGGTTGCCAGTTAACGTGAGAAGCAGGGTTTACTCAGCCCCTCATTAGTATAACCCTCCCCTGGTCCTACTTGGCCAGCCCATTTATTAAAAAATATGACAAGAGGCCTGGGTGCCATTATGTCTAGCAAAAATGGTTATAGGGCAGAAACTTTTCCTGTAGGGGTGTTACATTTAACCAGTGAAGTGGTTATCACCTAGTTGTGAGACCCGATCTGCATATTCAAGGGGGTGAGTCATAGCCACTTTGATCAGCATATGGCCTCACCTCTGGTGTTACTTAGCCACAGGGGTCGGGAAGTGTAGGACATCTCAAAGGACTTTTAATTATTCCTTCCTTGCCTACACTTAGCATATCAAAGCCCCATTTGCTGAGTTCTGCTCTGCCTTATCACATGTAGCAGAAAAATAGACAAGTTCTAAAATATAACTTCTGGTGGAGGAATATGTTAAAAAATGCATGTGCAACCTTGTCTAAATGTGTACTATGATCTCCAAAAATTAGCTGGCTAGCTTGTTCACCCGCTGAGATAGGATTTACACATACATAGTAATTACCACACAGACTGTAGGAGTTTGCAGCCTTATCTTGGAACTAAACAGATAGGTTAGGGCAATGCAGATCAACATATACACAGATCCCATTAACCCCTCATATCCCGATCATGACAGGGCTTTTTCTGGGGGGGCGCGGGCGGTTGCAGAGGCCCCATGATCTTCCCTGAGGCATTTAAATGCCAGGGGATCGTGCGAGGCCTCTGCAACATGTACTTACCGGGGATTCAGCCGGCTTCTGCTCACGTCGCCATGACGCACTGCATCGTTATGGCAACGCGCGGCAAATGACGCTGCGGGGGTCACGTGATCCTCCGCGTCATTTGATGCCGGGTCACTCGGGAGTGGGGGGCGCGAGTGCAGGGACTGAAACACGGGGGATAGGAGGGGGGCGCAACCAAAAAAACTGCGCACCCCTGATCTACACCACTAACTCCAGATGCACGGAACTTTTCTGAGCTGCACTTTTAATGAATGCACTTTTACCCCCTCTGGGTCTGCAAGCCTGCCATTATACCACTGCTTGTTGTAAGCTCTTGGGGCAGGGTTTCCCTTTGCCTTACGTTGCCATGTACTTGCTGCTCCTATCCCAATGTTTTATACTTTATATTCCCTGTATTGTGCTTTTTGTAAAGCCCTGCGTACACTGTTGGTGCTACATAAATAAATGTTTACACCTGTGTGACGATGCTAAGCACGTTTTTGTTAACTTGTGCGCCATACCGGCACTGTAAAGGTTATGTCGCGGGCACTCGTTTTCTAAAAGGGGGGGGGGGACAGATCAGATGGAGGAGCCGGCTGATTAAAATGGAGGTGGTGCGCTCTCCTATTCTGTTTCCTGCCCCTGGGTGTCAGTCATGTGACTGCTCCCCGTGGTCAGGTGACACACTGACGCCGGCGTCCCTCCCACCACCGCCAAAGTTAAAATCACTGCTATTACCATCTGAGATCCGCGTTCTATACTGCAGTATTCCAGAAGTATCTCCTTTTTTTACTGTTCTATTCAGAGGACAAACTTTTCTGCTGTCCTTCACTTCCGTAAGTTTCCTGGCTAATGGGGGAAATAAATATATATGCATCTACTGTATTATTGAATTACTAGGTAGACTAAAACCAGACTGTGCTTAAGAGTACTTTGTCCGGGTTTTTAAAAATGTTTCCGTTTATATTTGTAGATTGAAATTGTTTTTTTTTTGCATGCGTTTGGAAGGAATGGTCCTTTTTTTGCTTCGGTAATCTTTGCTCCCTGCGGGGCCAGCAGTGTTGGAGATGCACCGTGCCACTCGATAACCCTGTGCAATGAATGCAGCACTGTCATTTTCACTGAGGTGTGTGAGTGGACGTTGAATGGCCCTTGTTGAGCTGCCTCTGTTTTTCCTCCTGGTAGATTTCCATTCTGCTCCCATAGCACTGGGATCAGCAGGAGAATAGCAGTAAGCCTCGGAGATCAGGTCCCCTTTGAAAGCTGAGAATCTCAGGAATGTCCTCGCTGGGGAGGGGAGCGGTTTCCTCCCTCACTGTGAAGGCAGGCTTTTGATTTGGGGCAGAGGGAGGGGGTCCGATGTAATCCTAACCTATTGGAGATTTGGAAAAGGCTGCCGATTGTAACCCTTTCACCGCCACCGGGACAAGCAACGCATCATGGTGCCACCTGACCTCTGCCACATCGCTCGAGGTGCAATCGGTTGGCTGGCCCTTCAGGTGGTGATGGGGTTATTTAATGCATGGTCTACTGGTTCAGTGTGGAGATGGTTAAAAGTGCAATATCATTTTATATAGGCCAACATGTGAGTTATTCATTGGCGGATTTCTTTTGTCCATTCAACTAAATAGTGTAGTAACTGTGTAAGTGCACTTTATATAAATAAATTATATCAACAGATCTCGTGTCGGAGACCTTTTTTAATGGACTATCAACGTTTTTTCATTGATCAGCGTTTGAAACATAAATATAGAATATGATGGCAAATAAGCACATACCACCTTGTCTGCCCATTCTTACCTGCTGTAAGACCTCGGCACCCTATGTGATCCGTGGCTTCCTTTCATATGTATGATAGCTGTATGTATATCCCAGGCATGTATGCATTCCTTCCTGTATTGGCACCCACCATTTCTGCGAGGCTATTCCACACATCAAGTACTCTTTCCGTGAAGACGTACACGCTCTCATGTGCAGATTTGTTTCATTAGATGGGTGCAAATAAATGTCCCACCTTGCAGAGATATATCAAATAGTCCACGGTCCGGATCTCTTCTCAATTTATTTAGACACACACAGAAAACACCTTCGGACCGCATCATTTCCTCAGCTTGGTTGATAAATGATTCTGGATTCCATACATCCAGGAACAATCTTTTATACACTTATCTTAACCAGCCTTAACATAGCAATTACTTGTTTTTCTCACTGTCGGAGATATGTCCTTAGTCAATCATCAACGTTGGAACGATGTTCCTTTTTAACAATATTTACTTTTATTTACAAAACTCCCTTGTTCTGTCACTAAGGAACTATATGATTATGATTAACTGTGTTCCTAATCTTAACCGACCTCTATTGTATTGTTTCCTGTGATTTTTTTTCATCTCCCCCCACCGCCTCTTCTCCTCCCCAAACAAGCCATTTGCGTTGACATGCCCTGTACGTCATGGGACTCCTACAATGCCAGCAAAGATGCTGTAAGCTATCTGCAGTACTTTCAATTGAGGCAAGGGGGTGTGGAATTAGGGGAAAGATGGTTAGGATAACCATGCTAAATGTCCATGCTGCATCTCAATGGTCACATTTCATCTCAGCAGAATTGAAATATGTTAACACTTATAAACCAGTGTGTTGTGTGTTTTTGAACTTTCATATGTCCTTGGAAAAAAAGATGTAGATGAATTGATTTGCACTGGTATAGATGGAGTGTAAGTGGCACAAGCAGGAGTTAAACCCAAGATCATCGCTTATACTCCTGCTGCTGATTCAAAGGGGAAATTAGATGGGTAACTTTCCTCTGATGCAGGATGTTCTGAGGGTGAAGGAGATACTTTTATTTATTCATAAAATGTTTTACCAGGAAGTAATACATTGAGTTACCTCTCGTTTTCAAGTATGTCCTGGGCACAGCGTTATGATGACGAATACATGGTTATGTTAAGTAAACAGGGTTTATACATTAGAACACAAAGTGTTCCCCTCACTGCGAAGGAATACGAAAGAATCATTGATACTTGAAATGCTGATACTGTATGTATTAATGAGCAAAAGTGAAGAACATGACTTGACAGTGTGCAGAAAATCGCATATCACATATTGATTCATTCGGAGTGCGGGGAACACTTTTTGTGTTCTATATGTCCTTAGGAGAGATTAGGGGTCTCTTCATTGTTCCCCAGCACCCACCACGTACTGATATCCCTAATATATTTAAACATTAGGTAGTGTGGCCTATACAACATACTTTCTGAGGGTTTATACATTATATACAAGACCAAGCGTGCACAATTAATACGTCTGTCAGGAAGATGAGTTTTCAGCACACAATGGTAAAGTCTTCTTGATGAGCATAAAAAGTTTGCCAATATAGCCATCGTAGCTGATTTTAGAAAACAAATACTTTTATTAAGAAGGTGATCAATTGCAAAAAAGAAACACTTGTCTTGTTGTGAGACCTTTTTAATAGATCAACAGAAATGTCCTTTACATATCATGTTACAGGGCTCGCAGTCTCACTAGTGTATTCATGTGCATGTGAAAAACAGGTTTATTCCACTTTGGAAAGCTCATATTTAAAGAACTTCACAGGTTTTGATCTACAAAGAATTCACTTGTTGGTTAATTAAATATCACAGGGATACGCATGCATGCATATACACACATGCATATACACACATGCATATACACACATGCATATACACACATGCATATACACACATGCACATTGACGCGCATGCGCACACCACACAGACGCACGTGTACACATAGACACATGCACATATATGCACACACACATATATGCACACACGTGCGTGCGCACATGCTGGTAGTCCTCGTTATCCAACGTTTCACTTTACAACGAATGGCATATCCAACGCTTTACAATGCAACCCTATGGGCCATATTTCGACACCTGAATGTGATATCCGACTCCTGAATGTGTTATCCAACGCTCACGGCCACTGATAAACATGGGAATCGCTTTAGAATGGTTTTACTATCCAACGCTACTTCCAGAACGGATTCCGTTGGGTATCCGAGGACTGCCTGTAAACACATACATACACATATATACTTGCACACCTCTCCAGGACCATTAATGCTGCAAAAGCTTTTATCTTTAGTCAGATTTGTGAAAATCCTTGAATAATTATGCACACACAATCTTAACTTTCTTTTCCTTTGAAATATACTGTGTTACTGTGAAGTGAACGACGCCCACAGGCAAAGAAGGCATTTGTGGCAAATCTGTTGGATATTGCTTCACATTGGGGTCATCGTATTCACAGCTGCATTCAATCTGAACCCCTTCATTGTACATCTGCGTCGCCCCAAAGGCCGACAGCCTTTGGCGCAGCTAAAGGGTGTGAGCCGTTTGCTGCCGTTTTGGTAATTTGTAAAGCTTCTCTTTTTCAATCTGAAACTCACCAGCCCTTTTATCCCCTGTACCCAATTTTCCAACTTTATCTGTCCATGAAATGTCTGTGAACTGACTGTATAACCTCCTTTTCTTTTAATGTAACCATGTATTGTTACAACTCTATGCCCAGGACATACTTGAAAATGAGAGGTAACTCTCAATGTATTACTTCCCGGTAAAACATTTTTATAAATAAAATTGGGATTACCCACTGAAGTGGGTAGCTATTATCTCTCGTTAACTGCTATTAAATTGATGGTCATTACGAGTTGGCTCAGGGGTTCTCAACTCCAGTCCTCTTCGACTGGGCCACCTGTGCAGGGATATCCTTAAAACCTAACCTGTTGGGCGGTTCTTGAGGTCTGGAGCCGAGTACCCCATAGCCAACTCATAATATGAAATTCCCCTATATGTTGCTTGTGACTGTTGTCTCTCACACATCTTATTAAAGTATAAGAAAAGCCTTTGCCCTCAGTAGACATTTTCTCTGTTGATGTTTGGAAGAGTCCAGTATTGTGGTTATCTATAGCTGTAATAGTCTGTTCTCCACGTAGGTTACCTAACCTGTTGGGGGGTTCTTGAGGTCTGGAGCCGAGTACTTCATAGCCAACTCATAATATGAAATTCCCCTATATGTTGCTTGTGACTGTTGTCTCTCACACATCTTATTAAAGTATAAGAAAAGCCTTTGCCCTCAGTAGACATTTTCTCTGTTGATGTTTGGAAGAGTCCAGTATTGTGGTTGTCTATAGCTGTAATAGTCTGTTCTCCACGTAGGTTACATAGTTATATAGCTACATAGTGACATAGTAGATGAGGTTGAAAAAAAGACATAGGTCCATCAAGTTCAACCTATGCTAAATTTAGACAACAGATACTTTATCCTATATCTATACTTACTTATTGATCCAGAGGAAGGCAAACAAAAAACCCCATTAAGGGGAAAAATTAATTCCTTCCTGACTCCAAGAATTGGCAATCGGATTAATCCCTGGATCAACATCCTTCCCATGTATACTTATTTGGGATATCCCTGTATACCTTTCCCATCTAAAAAGATGTCCAACCTTTTTTTGAACAAATCTATTGTATCTGCCATCACAGTCTCCATGGGTAATGAATTCCACATTTTAACTGCCCTTACTGTAAAGAACCCTTTCCTTTGTTGCTGGTGAAATCTCCTTTCCTCCAACCTTAAGGGATGGCCCAGAGTCCTTTGTACTGCCCGTGGGATGAATAGTTCTTTTGAAAGCTCCTTGTATTGTCCCTGAATATATTTGTATATAGTTATCATATCCCCTCTTAGACGCCTCTTTTCTAATGTAAATAAATCTAATTTAGCTAGCCTCTCCTCATAAGTTAGAATGTCCATCCCCTTTATTAATTTGGTGGCTCTTCTCTGCACTCTCTCTAGTTCCATAATGTCTTTTCTTAGGATTGGTGCCCAAAATTGTACTCCATATTCAAGGTGTGGTCTTACTAATGCTTTGTAAAGGGGCATAATTATGTTTACTTCCCTTCCATCCATTGCCCGTTTGATGCAAGATAAGATCTTGTTTGCCTTTGCAGCTACTGCATGACATTGGGCACTATTGCTAAGCCTGCAGTCTACAAGCACTCCTAAATTCTTCTCCATCAAGGATTCCCCCAATATATCTCCATTTAATTTGTAAGTCGCCTTTTTATTCTTGCATCCCAAATGCATAACCTTACATTTATCTGTATTAAACCTCATTTGCCATTTACCTGCCCACGTTTCCAGTCTCTCCAAGTCCTTCTGAAGAGAAATTACATCCTGCTCTGATTCTATTACCTTACATAATTTAGTATCATCAGCAAAGATGGAGACTTTGCTCTCGATCCCAACCTCAAGGTCATTAATAAACAAGTTAAAAAGCAGGGGTCCCAGTACCGATCCTTGAGGTACTCCACTCACAACTTTAGCCCAACCTGAAAAAGTTCCATTTATGACAACCCTCTGTTGTCTGTCCTTTAACCAGTTTTCAATCCAGGTGCATATATTATTACCGAGTCCAATTTTCTTTATTTTGTACATCAACCTCTTGTGTGAAACCGTATCAAAAGCCTTTGCAAAATCTAAGTAGACCACATCAACTGCATTACCCTGGTCTAAATTCCTACTTACCTCCTCAAAGAAACAAATAAGGTTAGTTTGGCAAGATCTATCCTTCATAAATCCATGCTGACTATTACTAATAATTTTGTTTTCCATTAGGTATTCCTGAATATTATTCCGTATTAAACCTTCAAGTAGTTTCCCTACTATTGAAGTCAGGCTTACAGGTCTGTAATTCCCTGGGTGTGATCTAGCTCCCTTTTTAAATATAGGCACCACATCTGCTTTACGCCAATCTTGTGGTACTGAGCCTGTGGAAATGGAGTCCTTGAATATTAAATATAATGGTTTTGCTATTACTGAGCTTATCTCCTTGAGAACTCTTGGATGTATGCCATCGGGGCCAGGTGCCTTATTTACTTTAATTTTTTCAAGTCGCTTATGAACTTCTTCCTCAGTTAACCAATTGGTCATTAATATGGAGGCTGTGGCTTCCTCCTGTGGCGCTACTATTGAATTTGATTCTTCCCTGGTAAACACAGACGCAAAGAATTTGTTTAATACCTCAGCTTTTTCCTTATCTCCAATAATCTGCCTACCCATCTCACACTGAAAGGGTCCTATATTTTCTTTTCTCATTTTTTTGTTATTAAGGTACTTAAAGAACTTTTTAGGGTTGACCTTACTTTCTATTGCAATCCTTTTTTCATTATCCATTTTTGCTAATTTAATTGCCCCTTTGCAATTTTTGTTACATTACTTATAATTCTGATACGATGTCTCTGTCCCTTTTTACTTAAAGAATCTAAACACCTTCCTCTTCTTGTCCATTTCCTCCCCTACCTGTTTATTTAGCCACATTGGTTTTGACTTATTTATTTTATACTTATTACCCAAGGGTATACACTGATAAGTGTGCTTTTCTAACAATGTTTTAAAGACTGCCCATTTATCTTCTACATTTTTCCCTGCAAAAACATCATCCCATTGTATAACTACTAGATTAGACCTCAGTTTATTAAAATCTGCCTTTCTAAAGTTTAAAGTCTTTGTTGAACCCAAGTAATCTGTTTTTTTGATAATTTATTTCAAATGAGACCATGTTATGATCACTGTACCCAAATGTTCCAGGACTTGAATTTTGTTATTATTCTATTGTTTGATATGACAAAATCCAGAACTGCCCCTCTCCTGGTTGGTTCCTCAATAATTTGGGTCATATAATTGTCTTAAGCACCCCCAAAAACCTGTTTCCTTTTGTTGAACTCTAATCTCACATTGCCCCAGTCTGTGTCTGGATAATTAAAATCCCCCATTATGCAAACATGACCCAGTTTTGATGCCTTCTCCATTTGCAAAAGTATTTTAGCTTCCTCAATCTCACAGATATTTGGTGGTTTATAGCATATTCCCACAAACATTTTCTTTATACTTTTACCTCCACAGCTAATTTCTATCCACAAAGTCTCTACATTTTCATCATTCCCTTCATAGACATCATCCCTTATAATAGGTTTTAGATCCGGTTTACCATATAAACATACTCCACCTCCCCTTCTATTTGTTCGATCCTTCCGAAAAAGAGAATAACCCTCTAAATTAACGGTCCAGTCATGAGTTTCATCCCACCATGTTTCAGTAATGCCTATGATATCATACTGCTCCCTTGCAGCTATTAATTCAAGCTCCCCCATTTTATCTGTCAGGCTTCTTGCATTAGCAAGCATGCATTTAATTTTTTTTTTTCAGCCTGTACTATTATCTTATCTGCTCCTTCCTTTCTGGTTTAGTCTTTAGAAGTTTTCTAGTATTATCTGTATTTACTATGGGTGTCTCACTGCTTGTCAAACTTGCACTTGCCCCATTCTACCTCCATACCACCTTGTATCCTCATCTATTCCATTTAGTTCATTATTTGTTTCATTCCCCTCCCCCCTCCATCCTAGTTTAAAATCTCCTCCGACCATTTTAGCATTCTCCCCCCTGGCACAGAAGATCCCTCTTCATTGAGGTGCAAACCGTCCCTAGAATATAGGTTTTTGGGCGTGATCTTTGCCTTAGGGCAATGTGATCGCTCCGTGCGGTCTTCGGCAGCATGGACGCAGCCTTATGTACTCTATAACCTGTTGGCTTGGCAACAGCCGTGTCCCATGACATGCATCAGAGATGTGCATCCACTAACACTCCCTTCTTCCTTCTCGGAAAAGACATCCTTTTGGGTACATCCCCTTGTAAGAGTCAGCCTAACTTGCAATGAGATCTGTTGGTTCTGGACCAAAAAGTTTAGGTTTTTTTTTTGCATGGGATAATTAAACTGCAGAGAGTATGAATCAACTGAAATATATGGGCGGTGGGGGAGTCGCCATAAAGTGAAAGTTGGTTCTCCACGGCTCCATTCTTGCCAGGGAAAGAAGTAATCAGACACAATGGAGTAGCAGCACAGCGCAAGGGAGGCCCAAAGTAGGTGCCTGCTCATTGTGCTAAAATGATATATGGGGCTCACTCCAAATTGACTGGGTGGAATGAGTGGGGTTGAAGTGGCATTGGTGGCAAGATGCAGGCCCATAGTTACTAATTGATGCCGTGCCATAAGACACTTTTGGTGTCTTACGGCCCATTTACCGCTTAGTAAATATGGGCGCTAATCACTTCTAGTCACCATTTTGATTGACAGCCCTATGTCCCAGAATGATCTTTATCAAAATGATCTTTACTTATTCAAATATTTTTAAAGGATTGTATAGTATTGCTGGATTAAGCCTCCTTGGAGAACCTAGGGCTATGGAGATTTACCCAGATGTGCTCTCTGTATGTAGTTTGGATGTCTGTGGGCATCTTGTTGTATGCTTCAGCACTTGCTACTTCAGAGTGCTGTACCCCGTAAAACTGAAGGCTTAAAACGACCACCTTGGAGTCCTTTTTATTGAGATATATGAAACGGGCAGGCTCACTGCGATTGGAATGAAGGAAAAGCCCTCAACATTATTACATATGTTCTACCATTTATAGAGCTTGCTTTATAATTGAAGATGTATTTGTCAAACCTTTTAAGGGGTTAACATTTCTCTCATTGTGTTCCTTCTTTTCCTCTGACTATGGAGAGGCAGGTTGGAGGAGTTTTGCACACAGTTGTGGGAAGGTAGACACGTGAACTGGTGGGAAGCAGGTGGTCAAAAAAGGTGGGCACTGCCCCCTCCCAAAAATATAGTTAATGGTGACCGCTGCTTTGGTATGGAGATCTAAAAAGCTAATGTACAGTAGTAACCTCCTACAAAGAACTCTTGTGTTGGTCCAATGGCTGGTATCACAAATGACGTAGAGATCTGTGGTGGGACAATACTTGTTCCCCTTGGGGTTAAGTTCTAGAACAAGCAGACTATCAGAGATCAGGGAGGATACTGTGCAAAGTTTGCATTTAGACTGACTAGAGCAAACACATCGTGCCATCATGCTTTCATTTTTAAAGCAGAAGTTCCCCCCTCCTCCGACCCCCACAAATGGACATTTGAACCTTTCCTGGATCTCATAAATGGTTCCCCGATGTAATTGGACCTCCCGGATCCCCAGATATTCTTAAATTTTTTTTATTTTTTTAAATTAAGTTTTGACCCACAACAAAATATAGTAGTCGTAGAGGTATAACGCATTCACTGCATTTTTGGCAAAAACTCGCTAAATGCCCTTTCTGATTCATTAAGTGCCTAATTTAGTCCTGGTTCAGATTTACCAAAACATAAAACTAATTAAGTATGATCTTGAAATAATATCAAAAGGACATTTAATCGCCTTTTCCGCAGTATTCAAAGAATGTAATGAATTACTTTTTTTTTTTTTTATCTCTACAATGACGATATGATCAGCAGACTACTAATATTGCCACGGGGTTATCAATTGAAAGCGGCAAAGTCTTCACCTGATGCTGTCGCAGATGTTGGACCCCGGGCCGAGCCTGACTGAATTCCGCCCCCTGTTCCGGCAAAACCAAAAAGTAATGAGTCCCTTTCCCTTGTGATCCACTCGAGTACCATCTTTTGTCCAATGATTGTCATTTCTTGTAGCGATATGTCTGACCCACTGCCATTTTGATTTCTTCACCCTTGTGATGTCACAGACTTTTGGTTTCAACCCCATTCATTCTTTTTCTGGTCTCTTCGGGTAATACCCAGCATACATCTCTCCGTACTTTTCAGTTGTCTGAAATTTCGGCATTATCTTCGCATTTAGGGTCCAACTTTCACATCCGTAAGTGAGCAGGGGCAGAATACGCTGGTCTAATCGTTGCTCTTGTGGCACCGTGGTAGGTTCTCTTGAAATACGGTCTTTTCTTCCAAATATGCTCATCACATGTTCATTCTCTTGCTGATTTCATTATAAAGGCTCCCATATTCTCTCCCCCACCCCTTAACCAATTAGTGGTTTTCCTGGTGAAAAAAACAAGTTATGACTGTCAGGATTGCTGAGATTTCAAAACTGACAAGATAGGTAAATGTACAATTGTATAGATCATATTCTTTAGTGCAATGTGTTCTATGGCTGCTTTGAACACTCACAATGCCAATTTTTCAATTATAAATGTAATTTTTTATTTCAAAGGTGTAATTGTAATAAGTTAAATAATATTATTATTATTATTACCCTTAACCGATAACTGTCCTTATAACTTTCATTGGAAAGTCATATGATTTTTGCTCATTATTTACAGGGAGATCGGGAAACGGAAGGGGGGGGGGGGGTGGGGGCGCTTAATTTCACTTCCATTTCTGTTCCCAAATGACTAGGAGCAATAAAATGAAAATGACTATATGTATCATTTTTATATAGCGCCAACAATGTCCGCAGCGTTGTACAACATTACAATAGAAAGTAAATAAATTACAAATGGGGTAAAAAGTGCAACCGGTAAATGCCTTGCAGACACGGGAGTAAAACGTGTATTATTTAAAAGTGCAGTCAGAGGATGTCGAGTGCACCTGGAGTTTGTAGTAGAAGCGTGGAAAGTAATGGCTTGCTTGTTTGCAAGAGGCTTCTTTTCAGCTGGGCCTTGAACGTGGAAAGTGAAGGTGCTGGTCGAATACGGCGTGGAAGAGCATTCCATAGGTAGTGGGATCTTGAGAGGGTTAAGATGGGAAAGGGCTGCGGAGGTGTTCGGTGCAGAAATGAGACGACCTTGTGTTGGGCGTAAGATGAGATGGAATGTAACCAGAGATCAGATATATGGAGGTGCGGATCCTTAAAGGTAACGAGGATAATTCAGTAGATTGTACGTAAAGGAATAGGAAGTCAGCAGAGCGTTCAGCAGGTCGGAAGCAGATCGTGCCCAGAAGGTGATGGTTCGGGCAGCAGTATTTTAAATGGATTGTAAAGGAGAGACGTCAGGTAGGGAGGGCAGAAAAAAGATAGTTACAGTAATCAGTACGGGAGAGAAGGGCACGCATTAGGGTTTCAGTGGTAGTGAAACACAGGAAAGGGTGTATATCGGCAACGCTGCGAAGGGGGGGAAAAACGGCAATATTTAGTAACCACATTTTATATGTTGGGAGAAGGAAAGGGAGAAGTTGAATGTAAAATCAGAAAATTAACGAGTGTGACGAACTCCTCAGGTGTTCAGCGGAATGAGAGCCAGAGTGCAGGAAACTTGTCTACATATTTATAGTAACGTTCAATGTAAAACGGTGTTCAAACCACATGTGCTGTACAGAGGCTCCTCTGAAACATTTAGTGTCTGGATTGCCATAGAAAAAGACATCTGTGTGCTAAGGAGGAATAGCGCCTAATGGTGTCCCGCGGGTATCCACAGTATGTAGCGCAAAGGACAACCTCCTTAAGCATCTATACAGTATAAGGTCGAGGTGAGAGGTGCAACTATTATCAGGGCTACTGCCTGTTACCTGTTGAACACCCTCTCTCAGAATGGTGCGGCAGATCCGCGGTGTGCAGCATCCCGTGTAGAAGAAAATCCGGAAAGCACCTGTGTATAAAACGAAGCATGACCAAGACTGGGGAAAAAATAAGTATCAAGAAGGGTAACTCCCATAGAAAGGGATTTATTTAGATCCTATGAACATAGACAGGTAAAAAACGCACTTACACTTTTTTTTGTTTACCTGTCTATGTCCATATGAGCGAAAAAAATAATTTTTTTATGGTAGTTGCCATTCTTGATAATTTTTTTTTTCCCCATCAATCTTGGTCATGCTTAGTTGTCTACACAGCTGCTGTCTGTGTATTTAGCCACTGTTGTCGGCCGGAGCGCCGTGAGCGTCTTCGTATGGGGGGAGCATACTGGTCAAGTGAGGAGGCAAGGGCAGTGTTGTAAGCTGTGATGAGACTGAGTCAGTGGAGGGTGGTAGTAGAGAAAACGTTGATTTTTAGGCTGGATTCCAAGGACTGAAAGTCAGTGACACGCAGGTTGCGAGTACAGCAAGGAGAGGTTGGATGTTGAGTGTGAGAAGTGTGTGAGAGCAAATGGGATGAGGTGATCGTCAAAGCGGGAAAGGAGAGATTGATAAATTGGAAGCAGTCCATTGGAGGAGACTAAGGTAAGGACTGAGCGAGATGAAACGAGAGTCCGAGGAATGAGATGTGATCATCAGTGTGACAGGGGACTTTAACTAAGCAGATTGGAGTGCCGGAATGTAGAGTTAGATTACCTGTAGATGACCACAACACGCAGAGTGGAGAATAAAAGGCAAATAATATGGGCCTCAAAAGATGTGTGTGTCAGCCATAGGATAGAGCTGCCTCCAGGGCATAGTAAGTGTGAGCCAAGTTTCTATCCGTCCGTGCAAATAGGTGAATAGAGCGAGAGAAGAACAGATTCTTTGTACAGCTAGTGTTTTGTTTGACAGAGAGCATTCCAGAGAGCATATAAAGGGAGAGAAGCAGGGGTGGGGGGAGATTTCAGATATTGTAGGTAGTCGAGAGCAGGTGGGCATATGGCAGGGGCCTGGGTTTGGAGAAATGTCTCCAGCAGCCAAGAGAAGACGTGATGGGGACAGAAGGTGAGAAGGTGAGAAGCACATTTATTTATTTATAAAATATTTTACCAGGAAGTAATACATTGAGAGTTACCTCTCGTTTTCAAGTATGTCGTGGGCACAGAGTTAAGACAAATAATACATGGTTACATGGTACATGGTTACAAATACAGTTACATAAATGAACAGGGTATACATTATATACAAGACATTGCATGCACAGTTAAAGAAAATATATGTTATGGGCGAATGAAACAGTTACAGACCAGATTAAAATGTGAGGCAGCCTTAGATTTGAAAGAACTTAAACTGGTGGTGGATGTGAGAGTCTCTGGTAGGTTGTTCCAGTTTTGGGGTGCACGGTAAGAGGAGGAACGGCCGGATACTTTGTTGAGCCTTGGGACCATGAACAGTCTTGGAGTCTGATCTAAGGTGATAGGTGCTGCTTGTGGTAGGGGTGAGGAGCTTGTTCAGGTAGCTTGCCCATAAAGAATTTAAAGGCAAGACAGGAAAGGTGAACTTTGCGCCTAGACTCTAGTGATGACCAATCTAGTTCTTTGAGCATTTCGCAGTGATGTGTGTTGTAGTTGCATTGGAGAACAAAACGACAAATTGAATTGTAGAGGGTGTCAAGTTTGCTAAGGTGTGTTTGAGGTGCCGTGCCATATACTATGTCTCCATAGTCAATAATTGGCATTAGCATCTGCTGTGCAATACGCTTTCTGACCAGGAGACTTAGGGAGGATTTGTTCCTGTAAAGTACCCCTAGTTTGGCATAGGTCTTGGTTGTCAGGGTATCAATGTGCATTCCGAATGTTAAGTGGGAGTCAAACCATAAGCCCAGGTATTTAAACTAGTGACAGGGGTTAGGGTGGTGTTAGTGTTGGTTCTAATATGGAGCTCAGTCGCTGGAAGCTTTAAGAATTTAGTCTTGGTCCCAAATACCATTGTTACAGTCTTGTCAGTGTTTAAAAACAGTTTGTTTTGGGAAATCCAGTTTTCGAGTCTCAAAAAGTCAGACTGAAGTATGTGTTGAAGGTCAGAGAGGCTATGGCTGTGTGCATATAGGATTGTGTCATCTGCATACATGTGTATTGAGGCTTCCTTACAAGCTGTGGGAAGATCATTAATGAACACTGAGAAGAGTAGGGGCCCCAGAACAGAGCCTTGCTGGACACCACAGGTGATATCCAGGGGGTTGGAGTTAGAGCCTGAGATGGACACATGTTGGGATCTTCCTGATAGGTAGGACTAAAACCAGTTTAAAGCATGTTTCCCTATTCCAGAGCTCTGGAGTTTGTTAAGCAGGATAACATGATCAACTGTGTCAAAAGCCTTTGCAAAATCTAGGAATATTGCACCAGTGAGTTGTCCCCGTTCCATTCTACACTGGATTTCATTGCAAACTTTTAGCAGGGTAGTTACGGTGGAGTGTTTGGGATGAAAGACAGATTGGAATTGGCTAGGGAAATTTGTCTTGATGTAGTAGTCGCTTAATTGGGAGTGGACACATTTTTCCATGACTTTGGATAGAATTGGGAGAAGTGAGATTGGCCTGTAGTTTGAGACAGTGTTTTTGTCCCCACTTTTGAAGATTGGGACAACTCTGGCAATTTTCCAGGTCTTAGGGATATGGCCTGCAGACAGGATAAAGTTGACTATGGAAGCAATTGGTTTGGCAATGGCTGGGGCACCAAGTCGTAGGAACCTAGATTGTAGTAAGTCAGGTCCGCATTGGCTGCTTAGTTTTAGTTTGAGGAGCGCTTGTGTAATCTCCTCTTCAGATACTGGGCCAAATTGAAAATTGTGGGCAGTGTTGGGAAGTGGTGGGGCTATGTGGGCACTCCCAGGATGAGATTCGGGTTTGTGGTTTTGGCTGCGTTTCGCTAATAAGTTAGTAGCACACCCCACAAAGTAATCATTGAATGCATTTGCAATGTCAGTGGGGTTTGTCAGAGTAATATCCCCCTTAATGATATTACTTGGTTGTTGATGGTTAGGAGCCTGGAATATATTGTTGATAACCTTCCAGAAGTTAGCTGGGTTTGATGTATTTTGGTGGAGATTGTCAGAGTAATATTGTGCTTTTGCATGCCTTGTTTGCCTTGTGCACATGTTCCGCATGCATCTGTAGTGATTGAGATCCTTGGTAGTGCCAGTTACTTTGTAGCTTTTCCACAAGGCATCCCTGAGCTGGTAGAGTGCTATAAGGTCAGGTGTAACCCATGGAAGATGAGCCCTCCGTACCCTTATTTTGCGTAGTGGAGCATGGGTATCGCAGAGTTTTAAGAACTCGGATTGGAAATAGTCGAGCGCAGAATCAGGGTCGGGAATTAAATCGATTCTGTGCCATGGGCAGTTGGTAAGGTCATCCAGAAACTGTTGTGGGTTAAAGTTTCTAAATGTTCTAGTGAGGAGAACTTTAGGGCTTGAATGGGGCGTTTTTATTTTCCTTACACAGTACACTATTGCATGGTCACTGAAAATGTCAGGAAGGATGCCAGAGGATTGGATTCTGCTGGGGTTTGTGGAGAGAATCCAGTCTAGCAAGGAATGGTTATGCGATTTCAGTTTGTCCGTGTGGGTTGGGAAATGAGTTGTGATAGGTTAAGTGACTTGAGTTGTATCTGGATTTTATGGTTTTTAGGGTCAAGCCAGTTGAAGTTGAAATCCCCAAGAACTAGCAGCTCACTCTTCTCATTCAGAGAGGAAATGGAGCCAACTGGGTGATATCAGCCAGGGATTGTAGACTGGCTTTAGGGGGGCGGTAGATGCCAGCGAGCAAGATGGGCTTAGAAAAGGGGAGACAGATTTTGCCAACTAGAATTTCAAAAGAGGGTGGGCTTGGGGGGCAATTTAACAGTGTAAATTGTAGTGTGTCTGCAATATAAAATAACACCCCTCCTCCTCTCTTTGCCGATCTCCCTTAAAAAATGGAGTATCCCTGAATGGCGATATTTGCATCAGGGGTTTTATGGGTTAGCCATGTTTCTGTAAGAACGATGGCTTTGGGTTTATGCATAAGGCACCATGCCCTTAGTTCGTCAGTTTGGGCAGCAGGCTCCGAATATTTATATGGGCGACAGATAGCCCTTTTTGGAATCTAAAGGTGGAATTCTCAGGGGCATGGGACAGATTTGAAATGGGAGGACCTGGGTTAGGTTCAATATCACCTGCTAAAGAGAGTAATAGTATGAGCAGAAATTTGGGTAGTTGTTTGCAAGTTGTAAATTTGTGGTGTTTGCCATTAGAGTGAGCAGTGGTTGGTGTGCTGGTTTTTAGAGTTCTCCACCAATATTCCATAGATAGTGAACGGCTTTTGAGTAGTCCAGGGTGTATGGTGATGTTGGGTGTGGGCCAGGATGGAGGAGTTTGTAGTGTATAGAGGGAGTAACATCTCCATGAGGCCAGGAGAAAGAAAAAAGTTAAGATACATAGCAGGTTCATGATGCCAAAGGTAGGCAGTGCTGCATGGAGCTGTTGTGAGTGTGTGCAGACTAAACAGCAGGGGTGTGCCTGTTTCTTGTCAAATGTTTTGCTGCATTGCAATGCTAGTCAGTTCTGGGTTTCAGTGGGCTAAATTGGTGTGAGTGTTATTTTTGTGCAGTCAGTTTTGGGAGAGGCTGCAGTGAAATCAGTTGTAAAGGGGTGTGGGGTTAAAATATGCAAGTTAAAAAGCATGGGATCAAAGTGTGGTCATATACGCTCACCGTTTGTTGCCTTGAGTAAGCGAGTTTTCAGAAAGGGTACAGTCCCCAGTCACCTCTAGTCAAACTATAGTCTTACTATTGTTGTCACTTAAAATGATCACTTAACTATAGTCTAACTATTATTGTCACTTAAAATGATCACTTTAAATGCATCACTCTTATGACGCCAATGCTACCTTGCCAATGCAATGATGTGTTTTATACATCTAAAGCAGTCACATGACCCTCCCCCCCGTCCCAATAAATCAGCTTGTTCCAGTTGGTCAATTAACAGCACACATTTAAGAGAGGAAAAAAAAAAAAAAAACACCTTTTGATATTCAAACATACCAAACTTATCACTGCTTAAGGCCACTGAGTAAATCTTTTAAACAGGACTTGCACGTCAGGAACATACCAGACTTATCACTGCTTAAGGCCACTGAGTAAATCTTTTAAACAGGACTTGCACGTCAGGAACATACCTGTGAAGAGAATGCAATTAGATCCATGTCATATCTGCGGAGGTTATTGGTCTTGCATGAAGAAAGTAAATATATAACTATAGTCTAACTATTATTGTCACTTAAAATGATCACTTTAAATGCATCACTCTTATGATGCCAATGCTACCGTGCCAATGCAAGGGGAATATGGCAGAAGTGATTGCAAAAGGCGGTGAAGTTCATGAGTGTGAAAGGGGGGAATGGGAGCTATGAGATCGCCAACAGGAAGAGAAAGTATTGGTGAGAAAAGATGTTGCGGCAAGTAGAATGAAAAGAATTGTGAGCATATTAAAGGATGGGATAGCCACGAGAGCAAGGTGTGATGAGGATTGTGAGCAAACATGGAGCACTAATGCGAGAGACTGGTAGATGAAAGTGAGGAAGAGTAATGGTGCAAGATAACAAGTGTAGTGTATTGGTTTAGACACGGAAGCTCACAACAAGATGTCCTCCTGTCCACCCCCTAAATTTAATATTTGTAAGTGTTATGCCTACTCCTAGTATGCTTCCCCAAACTATACATTCTAACTTGTACAGCTAACAAATCGCACAAACCCCCTCCAAAAAACAGACCTAATTACCCATCACAGATTGGACTGACGAGGGATTGAAAGTGAATATATATATTTTTATTCTTAATGAAATATGGCATTAGGCCCAAAAACTTGAGAATTCATATAAAAAATTTTTTGCAACCAAAACATGAAAAGAGAAAACAGATGAATGAGGCATGCTTATAATAACGGGATGTGTACACCATTTTACTGAGATTGGTCAGGAATTTATTTTTGCATTTAGTTTAAATCACCATTAGCTATTGTCATCTGTTGCATTAAATCACCATTAGCTATTGTCATCTGTTGCATTGAACCAACACAAGCTCCTCTACCACCGTGCAAACTATCTGAAGTACTGGAGAGAATATATTGGCTAAAACTTCAGTCCCTCAAGAAGAAGAAAAAAGTCCAAGTATTTGTTTTTCAATATCGATGTTGGTATCTCTAGAAATAATAAAAAAAAAAAAAAAGATTAAATGGTTTGTCAACGGGGTCTATGGATATGTATATTGAAAAATGTTATTGAAGATTGCTGTTTTTGAGAAATATTTACATAAAACATACTATATGAGGGTTTTTCTGAGTAATGCAAGGTTGAGCTATATTTATTCTACAGCAGGGATGGCCAACTCCAGTTCTCAATGGCCACCAACAGGTCAGGTTTTAAGAATCTCCCTGCTTCTGCACAGGTGGCTCAATCAGTTGCTCCGTCAATTACTAAGCCACCTGTGTTGAAGCAAGGATATCGTAAAAACCCGACCCGTTGGCACTTGAGGACTGGAGTTGGCCATCCCTGTTCTGGATATGTCTTTGAAATAAAGGCATCATATCCATGGTGTTGCATGCGAAGTGCTAGAATTATTCGTCCATCCTATGTAGGTAAGTAGGACCGCACCTTCTGCTTTGCCTCAAATACCTTGTGAGCTTCATCGCAAATGACACATTATCGCAGGTTTAGTGCGCTGCGCGCTACTTCTCGATAAACATTATTGGTTTGAAATTATTTATGAAGGCAAATATACATTTGGATAGCCATCATGTTGCCCTCGTGACAAATCACTTCTGCAGCTTCATGTCTTTAAAACCTACACTGTAATATACCAAGTATACTGTGCATCTAAAACCACCAAAGGTGAATATACCGCTCTCTAATATAGCAAATAATCAAGTGTTGGATATATAATATATATATTAAGCTACGTACCAATTTGGTACAGGGTGCAGTCTGAGTGCTGAACTGAAATCTATTTTCAAGGGTTGTCTGGGATTTGACTGACATAAATTCAAATTCCTTTCTGTCAATTTAGCGCTGTTTTCAGTATTGAGTTATGGTCACTCCTAAATTTATTAGTTACTAGTAAAACAGCGCCATAGACCCAGTTCTGGACAAGTTTATGATATCAGACATCATTAAGTTTGGTGTTTATGTGTCAAAAAAAATTGATATCAGACACACCAAAGGCACTCTACATTTCTTCACTTATCTCCTCACAAATGTTTTAAGGAAAATTAAATAAAACTAAAAAATGTATTTGTTCACCTGTGCTCTAAAGTATTAATAGCAGACATAATAAATGTTACGTTTTAAATAAACCTTGGCCTGCATCATTAGAGTGCTTCTTTTTTTTAGAGACTGGCTGCTAACACCAGCCTTCCCTCTAAGCCTTGAAAATACTGTGCATCTAACCCTGCACTTGCATCTCGGGGGAGAGAACTGGGCGCTCGTGACATAGCATCTCAACTCTGCAAAGGGAACACTGGACGCATTGTGTTTTTAAACCTGCATAAAAGTTGATGGCAGATGAAGACTAATTTGCTTATCTATACTGCCCATCTCATTGCTGTTAAAAGTTGAGGCTGATTTGATTTAATGAAATATAACCCCGTTGACCCCTTTCAAGGCCGGAGGGTGTGCCACTCCGTGTCCACGGACCCTTCGGCACTTTCCCATCGCATGATCGCTCTTCGCAGTGTTCATGTGGTGAGGGTTCTGGCCGTCGGGGCTGGATGGGACAGGGTGGGGGCATCTTCTTCAGTGGTACGGGATCGATGTTCCAATCGTGTCCAGCCCCTAATGCCTCGTCCCCAGTGTTAGCTGCTGTGAGCGCTGCGGCAACAAGATCTGCCCCCCTATGGGGCCGGTCCCAGTAGCTGCCTGCACGTGCAGAGATCGCGATGCGCGCCCACATTTTGTTAAGACGAGGATTTTGTCTTGTCTTGTGGCGACGCAGCGCTGGCCATGTCACGGCAGCGGTTCAGCCAATGAGGGCGAACCAGCCGTTTGACGTCAAGGCCGCGCCCCCCACCAGGCCTGCCTGTCGCGTGCGGCCTGGAGTCCACCAGGTCGCGCTGACTCGGGTAATGAGCGCGGCCAAGTACCCCGTCGCAGGTACCCTGTCGCATGCACAGCACACTGGGGTTTTAGCCTTAGAAAGAATGAGCAGAGGGGTGCACCGCACATCAATAGGGCACAGAAGGGGGTAATGCAGGAGTCTCCAGCCCCCTCCCCCCTACACCAGCCCACCTTGTTTTTTCAGTTTACAGGATGGGAACCTGGGGGTTACCTTCACCGGTAAGTATCATACTCTTTAAAGGTGCTGTCCCAGCTACGACTAAAATAAACCAATGGACACGATCTGTTCAAGAAATTAAATCTGGATGACTGACTCTATATTATATTGATATTAAATGCTGAACTGGAGTTTACCCCCAAACTTTCCCCCTTATATTTATAGCCACTCGAACAGTGTTTTATATTCCGAGGTTTCCTTCACAAGAAAATGCCCAAGTAAAATGCATAAGTATGGGTCATCAAGTTCAATCCCTTGGCCAAAACATTGCAAGCCTCCAACCATGTCAAAATAGACCCTGTTTACGTGGTTGCAGGCGTAACATGTTTTGGCCGAAGGATTGCACTAAATGACCCATACTTACGAGAGAGAAGAAACATATACAAATTAACTACGGTAAATAATGTGCCATATTGGATGTGCATTGGGGTTTTTGATGTCCTTTGTATATTTGTATATACTGTAGTATAGTTGCATATTTGAGGTCGCTATCCCAGTAGCACTAAAATTGACACGCAAATAACTCACTCTCGCTCTCGGTTTTGAGCTTGCCAAGATGGTGTATGACACATGTAAGCAAGCTGAATAACTCTAATGTACACGGGAGTCTCTAACATCTTCATGATCCGTTCTTAGGAATGTCACTGTCCTGTGCAGTATTAAGAGGTCCTAAATGAAATACCGCAAACTAATGATGTAAGATGCATCATTTCTGTCATTTACAGACCAAAACTACTGGAGGTTTTCACTGCAGTGAGCAGGACGGAAAGGGGAAAAATGAAAGGGACTTTGAAGGAGTGCTAAATGACTATGCTTCAATATGACAATTCCATCATCGTGAAAGATTAGCATAATTAGGTAATAAACATGGATTCACTGGACACCAAGAATAGAAAAAACATTTTTTTTCTCACCATAGGATACCATATTTTTTTTTTTTTAAACTTTAAGTTTGTCTGAATCTTTCTAAGTGTAGCACTGTTTCCCCCCAGAACACAGGAAGCTACCAGTGCTGCTATTATACCTGTCGGCTCCAGGAGCCTGAGCCTCTGCCACGGAGAGCCTGGGGTATATATACTTACTCTGGTGCAGCGCCTCCACCTGTGAGGGATCCCAGCAGAGCTGAAGCAGCCCCTCACAGGACACAATAATACACACACACACACACAGTGATAAAATAACGGAACCTTTGCTGCAAAGATATAGGTAATAAGAATAGTGTATCTCTCCCTCAATACTGTAGTAATTGTGTCCACAACTACCCCACGCCTCGCAGGGCCTTTCTCCCCAGCAGTGATTCCCAACACCGTGTCCCACACCGTGTCCACAGTAATGCGTAGTCCCTTCTAGGCGTGATCAGCGCCTGTGTTTGTACCGGTTTTGTTGGTGCACTTTGTTGGCAATACCTGCCGGGCGCGCCAGCACCCGGTCCATTGAAACTTCAAAAAGGATCAGCCGATCCACGCTCCTCCACAACTTCGTCAGGAATGATCCTACTCAGGGAATGTCTCTCTCTTAAGTGAAGCCTGGTCCCAGACCTCACTGCAGGGATTGCAGCGTCCGCTGTGTCCCTAACTGTACTGAAATGCTAAGGTGATCCGTTCCCCATTCTAGGGGGTTTCCCTATAGCAGCCACAAACTATCACAATGACTTGGGGCCTAAGGGGTATGCTGGCCTAGTGCAGAGGCTACTTGCCTCTCTGCACAGACCCTCTGTCCCCTATCCCTGCCTGGCATACACTGACTGCGTGCTCTGTGACTCATATCCCTATCCTGTTTTCAGGGATCTCTCCAGCCCTATTGGCTCCCTGGCATCGGGTGGGGCGCTCCTAAGGTTCATGGGACTTGTAGTCCCTTCCAAGAGCCTTCCGTGTTTGGCCAGCCTTCGCGCGCTACTGCACATGCGTGAACTCACGGATGGCCTCCGCAACTCCTAACTCACTGCGCATGCGTGACCCAACTAATATGGCGCCGCCCTGCACAAAGATCCTCCGGGAATCCTTGGCGACTCACTCACCGCACCGGCACCCGCCATGCACCCCGCGCGCCCCCGAGACCTCCAGGGAACCCTGAGGAAGTAGCTTGGTGCTATGAAACACGTAGGATAAAGACTGTACGGCTGATTTCCATCGAGGCAAGGTTACTTCTAAGCCTATAGAGTAATCCCTTAAGCTCCAGCGGGTCCTGCTTTTCAATACGAGCTGCATTGATCCAGCTGACGGCCATCAATGCCTGGCGGTTTGCCGGTGATTTGCACAGAGCAGCTGCTAGCAAGTGTGACTGTGGATTACTACTTTCCCCACACCGAAGCTTCCTACTTTTGAAGCAAGTCACCAGATGATACCGAAGTGCTGCGGAAGGAGGATCTATAGCGACACTCTGGGAGAGGCTACCTACCTGCAGAGAACACGATCCAGAGGCTCCAGCTGGATACCATCGGAGGGTGCTGAGTGAGAGACTGCTCCTGCTGCCTTCGGCGTTCTGGCATCTGGTAACACATGTCTTAGTTCATCAAATGCCTGTCTAACCTGATTGATCTAACCTGATGTACGCAGATATATTATCAGTACCTAATATACCACTTTTATTGAACCTACTTCACTATTTGCGTTGTGCGCTGTTTTTTCTTGTCTTTTACGATCCTAACTCACTGTGCATGCGTGACCCAACTAATATGGCGGCGCCCTGCACAAAGATCCTCCGGCAACCCGTGGCGACTCACTCACCGCACCGGCACCCGCCATGCACTCCGCGCGCCCCCGAGACCTCTGGGGCACCGCGTGCATGCCCCCTCAATCTGCTGCAACTCTCCCGACCACCGTGGAGGTGAGTGCAGAGGGAAGGGGGGTCACTGCAGCCCAAAGGGTCCGGAGCTACATTAGAAAAAAACATTACTATTGAGTTTGCCAAGAAAACACCTCCCAGTTCAAGGTATATATAAATACTGAAAAGAAAGTACTTGGGACACACAAGTACGTTCAAAAAAGAGTACTATTCATAAAAGAATACAAAAACTGGACAAATGTTTCCATCCCAGGAAGTGTTCTTTCATGTGTTTGATCATACTCTCGTGTGTGGCAAGTACTTTCTTTTCGGTATTGTAATTAATTTAAAAGAACAACTGAACTAAGAAGCCTGGATGAACAATTTGTCTGTACGTATCGAGAAGAAATTGGGTAAAGTCCTCCATAGCATTTTGTTACCATGGAAGCAGCACGTTTAAAAAACGGATTCATAGGTAGTGATGGTTGTCTGATTTGAAAAAGAAAAATATATCTATACCATTAGCTCACTTTTGTCCAACTCCTTTAAAAACACAGCTGTTGCAGGTGCACGGCCACAAAAAAAAAATGGTAGGATTTGTGTGTCCCCTTACAAAGGAGCAGCTCAGTGTGTAAAGACACTGACTGGCACTGAGTTTGAAGCAGGGGAACCTTGTTCAATTCCCGGTGTCGGCTCCTTGTGACCTTGGGCAGGTCACTTTATCTCCCTGTGCCTCCCTGTAAGCTCTACGGGGCAGGGACCTGTGCCTGCAAAATGTCTCTGTAAAAGCTCTATGTAAAAAAAAATAGCAGCGCTATACAAGAGCATGGGGGAGGAGTCAGTGCCTAGTTGGTGCCTTCTGTCTGAGAGCTGATCTCACTCTTTGAGGATGAGAACTGAAAGCTGAGTGGCTGAAATACTTGGCAAGCTGCCAAAAATTCCGGCCTATTACTGAATAAATAATGCCCGGAATTTTAACCAATCAGAGAGCAGGGATTTCAATAATGCCCGGAATTTTACAGCTTTAGCCTTTAATGTACAATATACCATATACATTTAATGGTACTGTGACAAGGTGTAGTGATGTATTCTATGGATTAATCCTTTTTATGAAATCACCCTTTTATAAGTACTTTTAAGATAATTTTCGTTCTAACGTCTCATGCAAACTGCATGCTTTTGAGGTTTTGTTTTTTTAAGTATATTCAGTATTACCCCATATAATGTTTTGTGGAACTGTTGTATCTCTGGGCTTATTGTTAATTTACACTTTTTGTTGTGCTTAAAAAAAACAAAGATGTCATGATTATGATGCAATTGTTAGCCTAACAGATAAAAGTACAGTATATCTGATGAGAATTCATTTAAAGAATCCTGGTTAAAATAAAAGGCATATTCATCCGTCCCAACACATGCACAAGTCATATTTTCACTTCAAGGGGGCTTGACGGCTTGTTTTATGAAGTTATATATTTGCCTGCTATACATGCACCTTTTCAAACACAGGAAACATTTATGTACTCGGTCCATAAACTAGTACCATCAGCAATGCTTCATATATTCAGCGCATGGGAAATGTGGCATGTAGTCACCGCAGTGATAAAGATCACATTGCGATGTCTCTGGCAGGTCCTGGCTTTCCCCATAATCACAGTGCATACCGTGCTCCCAGCTCATACAAAAAGGAAGTTAATGCGTCGAGCAAAACTAACCTTTTATTTCCAGTATTGAAAGTTGTTTTTTGTTTTTTTTTTAATATATAATTGCTTTTTTATTGATTATTAAAGACTTGGCTCATAGTAAACTGTTCATGGGTAATGTAGTGCAGATATAGTGAATGTGGTGTACTCACACAGGTCAAAATTGGAGGCGATTAATTTTATACTTTGATACGGGATGAAAATGCCTCTGTTGGCTGTTTCTGTGCATAAGTGGCTTTGTAATCAATAGCAGCTGTAAAGGAAGGTGGGAGAGTGGGGTACTTTGGAGGTGTCAGGCCCCCACTTTCAGGTTCTGAGCTCCTTACCAAGTCTTCAATTGGCAAAAAGGTTTACTACACGTCGGTGTCAGTCCAAACTTCACTCGCCACTGAAGAGGTGGTGACTGGTGATCGGAACAAGAGAAATATGTCTATGTATTAGTATTTGTCACTAAGGAATTTGTTCACCCACAGTTTTCCTTCATGTTAAGGGAACCTTGTTACTGGCTTATGCCAGTTTTTAATTGCGCTAAATCACAGAAATCATTATGCTTCGTTCATTTAACCCTTTTGTTCACTTTCATATATTTCACCAAGTTTAGCCCATAGGACAATAGAATCTCCAAACAGGGAGGAGATGGGGCTCAAAGGGTGTGGGGTGCACTAATTGACGAAAAAAGCCGGACTTATTAAATCGTTTTATTTTTCACCCTCTTCGCTTATTTATTAAAGTGGTGCGGCGACTTTTTGGCCATTGGCCACTTTTTTTTCTTTAGTCCATAGGACAGCAAGAAAGTGTATTCATTCTGTATAGGTAGCGGCTATATTTGGGGTGCAACCAAATGGCGCCTTTGTTATTAGACTTGGGTTCAAAGGAGACAAATATAGAAATGTCACTAATAAATAGCAAGCCGATTTTGGGAGGAGCATACTCCATAAAGGGAGCAGGTTATATGTACAGTATTTGTGTTGCATTTTGTAAGGTCCAATGGCTTTTATTGGAGCAGGGCATGACATTTCTTGTACACAAATACAATCTTTCCCACGGATGTGTTCTCTGCAGCGTAACACTCATAATACGGCCAGGAAATATCTGTACTAGATGTACCTTTCTCTGTGAATTGAGTCTCTGTGACTAAGGGAAGCGCTGGTGCTGAATCTCATTGAGGGTACGATGTCATGTTTGAAACGTCTGTCTCCAGGCAGTGACCTGTCCGTGAAAAGATTGGGTTGAGATGGAAATGGAGCATGGCGTTGGGTGGCAGCTAATATTGCGGGAGACATGGCAGCTTTTCCATTGCAAAAAGGCACCCGGGGCTAAGAGACAGTTTGTAAATTAGTAAGAGAGGAGCCCAAATGAATATTACAGGGAAGTGAATCCTGAATCCGGGATAAAACTGTTTTTGTTCAATTGACATCTATATGTATGCATGTATGGCTGAAACGAAAGCAGTTATATACTCTTGCCGTTATTAAAATGCATGTCTACATATACAGCAGTGTTTGCGGTATCTTGTGTATACATTGAAATAATCTGTACCGTGTCATGTACTGAGTGTCACCGTTTTGTTGTGTGTCCTCAGTTGTGTAGGAAATCATGTATTCTGTACCCAGCCAGTGCTTTGTAGGTTACAGGAGCAGTCCTCCCTGGTTGTTTTCTTGATGAGAAGTTGGGGGGTCCCCGGTACTGAACCACATTCATTTCAGCACCTACGACCCCTGGTTCCCCAGATACATACATGGCAGCACTGGTACCCTGCGGGGGAAACAAAATGGCTCTGAACATCACTCATGTTACGAGGACCAATAGGAAGCCACAAAATCATCTGTCCTGGCTTCCTATTGGCTTGTGTGATTGCAAAATGCGGAAGTACTAGCACTACATTTGCGAGCTGTAGGTTCAACGGTCTTTTCTTAATGCTGTGCAGTAGAAGTATGAATCTACACCCAAAATGTTGGCCAGTTCCTAAGTACAAATGTTCTCTTCATATAGTTTGTACGTTATCAGTTTCCCAGCTGAACTTTCAGAACCTCAACCAATAGGACAATGACGCTGCAACTTAAAGCAGCATTCCCCCCACAAGCCTATAGGACAGGGGCTGCCAACTCCAGTCCTCTAGGGCCACCAACAGGTCAGGTCTTAAAAGCTTCAGGCTTCAGCGCAGGTGGCTCAATCTGTGGCTCATTCAATGACTGCACCACCTGTGCTGAAGCAGGGATATATATATATAGATCGATATATATCTATATATCTATATCATATACAGGGCTCAACAAATGTGGTCACCTGCTCGCCCGGGACAACTGCATTGTGGCCACTGTCTACTGCTTTCCTGCGGCGATGTCTCCCAGTCTTCTCCGTCTTGATCTTTTAAAATCATGTTTTTGTCCTGCAACGCTATTCAAAATAACTGCAACGAGGTTTTCGCAGCACCGCGGGATGTCACCGCGCCCCGTTCCTTGGCAATGCGGCGTCACATGACGCCACACAGCCATTTGGAATAGCGCTGCAGGAGAAAAACATGATTTTAAAGGCAACAAGACGGCAGAAGGCCGGGAGACGCTGTCGGGACCCCGCAACCGGACCGTGCCGCAGGTAATTGTCGTGGGGGGCGGGAGAGGCGCGATGGGGTTTTGGCTCACTTTGTCGGGCTGCTCGTGGCTAGGAGGGAATTTCGAAAGAAGCCTGCGTCTGAGGTCTGTGGATCAGAGATGGTACTGGAGTTGGCGCCTCCTGTCCTAGGGGTTAACTTGGAAGGACTGCAGGAAAATGTATGAATACCGGGACTTTATGGTGTGTTTTTTTCCTTCTTCTCTGTAGGGAGTGGAGCCACTGCCGTGGTACAAGCTGCATATTGCAGTCCCAAGAAAGAGAAGGTGGCCATCAAAAGGATCAACCTCGAAAAATGCCAGACCAGCATGGACGAACTACTGGTAATGTAGCACTAAGCGTAGTAATCGGACACTTCAAGGTGCCTTTAACCTTACTTGGCTCCAATGATAAAACAATATCTGACATTCCCTGAGAGGTTGCAAAGCGTGTATACTGTACGTTGTTGTTGGTCTAATAAAAGGTAACAAACGACCTATCCCACCCCCCTTTTATTATCAAATTAGGGACCAATCTGCTTTCTTCCCACCTCTCCCCCCTTATTAATAATAGCGCTTTTCTCCGAATGGGACGCAATTACAGTGTAGTGCGCAGCACGCAGCACATGGGAGTTCTATAGACATTGTCCCTCCTTTTTTATTTATTTTTTATCGGTTTGATTAAAGCTGGAACCATAAGACTTTTTCTTGGCGCTAAAATGTTCCGGTAAATTCTAAATCAAAGCGGTTTCTCTCTTGATTTTTGTTTTGTAAAGAACAGTGGAGAAGCCGCTTTGATTTTAGAATTGACCTGAACATTTTAGGGCCAACAAATAGTCTTATCACGACTAAGTTGGACTCGTTAGAGCAGCGGTGGGCAACTCCATTGCTCAAGAGCCACCAACAGGTCAGGTATTATTAGCACTGGTGGCTCTGTCGTTGACTAAGCCACCTGTGCTGAAGTTGGGATATCCTGAAGACCTGGCGTTGGCCTTTAGAGAGACCACTGCAATTATTTCACTTTGGTATTAGGTGTGAGTGCCCATTTCAAATCCCAATGACCATATTCCACTGGCTGTAAAACACAGCATATCAATGTAAATAATGGCCATTCCTTCAGCTGTTGATATTTAGAACCAGTGGGTTGCTGTAGGTTTGATGGTGTAACCAGGCAGAGCCGAGCCTCCCCCTACCAAACGCTGGGTCAGTGAGTTAAAGGCTTGCTATGTGAGAGCTGTAGGAGCCCCTGTTTTTGTCCTACAGACTGCCTGCTTTTTCCTTCTCACACGCAGCCTACATCAAATGGATTGGAAATAATAGAACGTGAGGCTATTAATAATTCATGGGCTTTGCGATTCGCGCCTGGCAGTCACTGATCAAAGCGCTGTTCTTTTAGTTTTCATTGTGGGAGTTGTGTGTCTAAATTGTGCTGCTATTTGAGCCTCTTCTGCAGGGGTTAACCCCTTCACTGTGTAGTGGTCTGCAACACAGTAAGCTCCAGGTTGCTATAAATGAGAAAATGGAGCATGCTGCACGGGCGTTTCTAAAACCAACGCAGGAAGGATGGAGTAAATTAGCATGCATTTGCATTTGCAGTTTGTATCACTCACAAGGGCCACACGGAGTACAAAATGTAAACACAGCAAAACTGGCCCACTATTCACATTCATTCTGTGACTGCGTAATGCAGATGGGAAATCTCGATCCATGAGAGAGAATTTAGACGTTGGTTGTGTCGAGCTGGATTCAACACACAGAAGCGAGGAGGGATTCCTAAACATATGAAGGACGCAAAACGTCTGCAGTGTAACACAATTTCATGTCAATATTTTAAAAGACAAAGTACGTATCCTCGTTGGCAAAATGAAAAGCCTTCACACTTTTTAGGGCTGTGTGGCGCTCTTCTAGGGATTGTTTGGCTGATGGGACTTTACTAGAGTACAACTTTGCAAGATCCTGTCCTACGCGTTTCGTGACAGATTTGTCACTTCATCCCTGATGTCTTTTTTTTGTTCTTTACAAACCAAGAATAAAAGAAAACCGGCTTTGATTTAGAATTTGTGAGAGAAGAAACAGAAACAAGCGCAACATTTTACTATTGAATAAATACCTCAATAAAAAGGAATGCATACTGCATGTGAGTGCTCAGTAAGAAATAACACATGTATTGAGCTCTGTAGAGATGCAGCTCTGAATGCAATGATGGTGGTTTTAGAATAAACAAAGCAAAAGGCGAAAAGAGAAAAAAAAACACAATCTAGTGCAGGGAATCCAAAATTAGGGATCGAAAAAGTGAAAAATAAATGCAAAAATAGGTGTCCCACTCATGCTGCAGCTCAAATACAGGCTTTAAGGGCTAAATCTGTGGAACTGTTGATCTGTGGCACAGTAGATGTAGCAGGACATGCCAAGCTTCCAGTATTTAGAATCGAAAGGAAGGCCAAAATAGTGCAAAAAAAGTTTTTGTTTCACAAGCAGAAATCAAGTAATGTACATAAAATTAGACAAATAGACAAATAGTCAGGCCGCGGTTACACTACTCAGTCAGGGGAAGAAACGCTGAATCCTTGTGGCACCCGTCTCTCCGTATACTCAGCTGGTGCTCGCGGGCCGGCGCGATCCGCTACAGTCACAGCGCTGCAGGTAAGGACAGTCTGTCTGCCACGGATCAAGGATTTATTCCTCTGTTGTTTAAATAAACTCTTCGGACTAGTCCAAAATCACCCTATGCGTTTCACTGTTATCATAGAGCTTCATCATGGGTGATGGCCTCATAGTGATATAGTCCTTCTTATATTCCGTGTATGAACATCACAATAAAGTCATGGCCAATCAAAAGTCAGATCATTCATTGACCCTAACAATCTAACAAATGAGCAGATACACAGAAAAACATTATATGTTAGATAAAAAAGAGTAAGAGAAATATAAAATATGGAGGAAACCAGCATCAATAAAAATAAGTCATGTTAAAAAGGCATGAAAATCAAAATCTATATTCAAGCCTTTAGGTGCTAATGTGCATAGTTTTGTAGACCCAGTAGGACTCCTGTTGGGAGAGGTGCTGCAATCTATTACCTCCCCTCCATCAGGCTGCGGAAGTGCTGTGAGGAGGGATACGCACCGCCACAGAACTGCGCCACACGTCTCTAGTAATTCTACTAACGAGCGAGTGTGATACTTATCTTGTCTTCTGAAATGTAATTGTGTTACGCTATGGGTGTCTAGCGCTCCCTCCTTTCTTACTTACTGTTTGTATACAGTGAGGATTGGAACAGCTCCAAACGAGAGCTGCATGCGACCTCCTCCTTCTCCTCGGGGAAGCCACATAAAGTCTCATTCAATTTCCTGCATGTTTGTAGTGATGGTGTGAAAGGAGGATGATTCCAAGTAACCGCAATGATTACGGCTGTTGGATATTATCAGTAATTCCTCCTACATCTTTTCTGAAGATTGGCTGAATGTGCTTTTCATGTCTTTATGACCTATATCTTTTGCCAAGTCTCTTTTTAAGCTCATCAGCAATTGAGGGTCTTAAGCAGACGCAAACCTACTCTAGTACGAGCTGTCACTGTTTATTTATCCCACTGTGTGGTGAATGCAGGAAAACGATTTCTCTAACTTACATACAAATGTGGCAGATGGTTGGATGGGAAAGTCTGTTCTCCCTGGCTACTAAGGATTAGGGGTGATACTACGTCTGCTAATAAACAGGTTATTATACCTACTGTTGTTGAAAATCTACAGTAAATGATGTGAACATTCCCACTGTTCTGCGCTGATATATAAAACCATGCATTGTTTTTTTAACATCAGAAGCCATCCCCACCGACCAGTCCCGTGTAGTTTTCTTAAGTATATTATTTCTAGATGCCGGCTGAACCACCTAAGTAAGGTTTACAGAGGCCTTTGCCGCTTCCCCGGCACTTCATTTAAGTGCCTTCGGGAAGCGCACGGGGCCTCTGTAAACCCCGCCCCCCCCCCCCACCGTTAATCTGGCGGCCCCCCAGTTTGCACACCGCTGATATACATTATCCCTTACTGTGCATGCAATGTCTTGTATATAATGTATAACCTGGCTCACTTACGTAACTATGTATTTGTCATCATGACGCTGTGCCCAGGACATACTTGAAAACGAGAGGTAACTCTCAATGTATTACTTCCTGGTAAAACATTTTATAAATAAATACACGGTATGAATTTTTTTTTCTCTCAATTTAACCACATTTCTGATGACTTGTTTTCTGGAAGCTTTTTCTGCGAAGAAATAGATGAGTGAATATGGAATTAATTTGAAAACACCCCCATGCCTATTTTGATTTTAAACCCCTCCACGATTTTCACTTGTATAAATGTTTCCTGGTAAAGAGCTTCCTTTATTTGTTCTACTGTGCTTCGCATTTATAAATAAATCCCAGTTACGTCCTGCTATTAAGTAGAAAACCGATTCTTTAGTATAACGTCACTAAGCCAAGAAGCTGCTGGGCTCCCTCCCCTCCCCTGTTTGTGAAATCTAATATGACTGTGTGGTTGACCTCACTGAAGCGAGCCAAGAAATCATTAGACGCCACAAAAACACTTATTTATTCATCCTGGTAGCCACCTTGTTTTTGTGTTGTTTTAATTGGACAGATAGTGAGCTTCAATGTCTTTTCTAGCGGGGTATTTCTGGACATTACTGAAAGAATAATGCCCGGAATTCTAACCAATCAGAGAGCAGGGATTTCAGTAATGCCCGGAATTTTACTGCTTTAGCCTATAATGTGCTATACGGCACCAACGTTTTCCTTAGATCCTATGGGAACTGTGGGATGTACTGGGATACGGTCTTTGCTGCATCTGGATGCATTCGGTGTCGCGTTAACCAGGAAGGCTGCTTTATGAGAAGCAGCAAAGTGGTTAATATTTTTCTTGTGCATAGTCAGGTTGTCGTCTTCTCTCAACACTTCGCTGCAGTGATGTGCTGATTTTTCTTTTGCTGGTTTAAGCTGTATCCATAAATTGCTTCCTCTACGGTTTCTCCCCTCAGAAAGAAATCCAGGCGATGAGTCAGTGCCACCATCCCAACATCGTTTCTTACTACACTTCCTTTGTGGTTAAAGATGAGCTGTGGCTGGTGATGAAGTTGATGAGCGGAGGTGAGAGCAGCTTGTTTAACCTGTGCACAATTATTTGCACTAGTAAAGGGACGGAGACAAATAGTTATTATGATTGTTTGTTACACACCAACGTGTTGTGCAGAGCATACAATAGGTGAAAAAGACCACAACGAGTGTAAGAAGCAGATGAACATCAATTATACACAACACAATATTTCAGAAGGTGTCTGATCCAAGGAGCTTACAATCAATGAGATGAAAAAAGGACAAAGTCCTCAATTTATGGCATGAAACATTTCAGCACCAAAGTGTTTTGTTTGCTTTTTGGGGCTGTGAATCGGAATGTGAATTGCATTGAACTTTTTACTGCCTGCGCGGTTTATAAAGCCTAGTAAAGCGCTCCTCCGTGCGGGAAATACGTTTTGGGCCGTGAGAGGCGTGAAACAATGTGCATGGTATTTTTATACAGTGCAGCATGCTCTCTCTGCGTAGGGCTACAATGGATCCCTCAGAGTAAAGAACGCTGCTTAAACCCACTTAGTGCCCTCGGCAGTAAATCGACAGGTCCTCGCCCCCCAATGCGTTGCTGCTTTTTATCGAACGATATTCCGGAAAGCTTCCGGCTTACTATTTGACGCCGCACAGTAACTGATAATGTGAATTCCATAACCCAGGGGGCACTTTAAAGACGAAATGGGGAATACTACACTGTGCAGATGTGGCCAGACTACCTCCGACACCTCCGCGTGCCGGGAACGCAGCACAGAGGCAGGCTGTGTGTGCGTGGAAAGCTGCCAGTTGCAGACAAAGCAGCTGTGGTCATCCGTGCTTGAATCTTCCCCGGAGCCGGGACATATTATTTTTGTTGCTCCTCTAGCTTTACTTGACGTTGGTTAATTGCAAATATATATATTTTTTCCTCATCTGCTCTACGTTTTGATTACAACCCTGATATTTTGTTTTGCGCTCCTCCTGTGCTAGCTGACAGAGGACCGGCAAGTCTCCCCCCTTTTCCCCTCTGTATTTTCTTTCTTGCCTCGGATATTTCTTCCGACCCTTGCTTCCCTTGATGTCTGGCTGTTTCATCTCCCGTGAGCCAGTGTGGGGCCCTCCCGTGGCGGGGCCCCTGTCTGGCCTCCTATGTTGCTTTATGGTAGATTTAGAGGAATGTTCAAGCTCTCCTGAAAATCTCCACCTGGGGAGAAGAGATTTTGTTACATATCTGAGTTGAACACTTGAAGCCCATTGGGCGTTTGTCATGTTGGTCCCTATCAGATATCACAACCTACGACACTTGGGAGGCAAAATTAATTTAATATAACAAACTATGTTTTCCTGCACTTCTAGTGATAAAATAAGCACACAGGTTTACATTTCAGTGGCAACACAAAAGCAAGAACCGTGGTACAAAAAATGTCTGTCAGAGCCTTGTGTGACGTCACTGAGTGCTGGTCCCCGTTCTTGTTCTTCTGTATTTTTCTTGGATGATGAAGGGGACAACCACGTACAAAGAGGTCTGAACCAATCCCTGTGAGACATATACTAAACATAAGCACACGTGGGCAAGGGGTGTGACTGTCAACCTGGAGTGCTTGAAATAAAAATAAATATCTATCTATATAGATAGATAAATCTATATATCTATCTTTTTCATAGTATATACAAAATATAGTAACTTTTATGCACACTTACCTTTTGTAAGAGAATGATTGTGGGTTTTTCCCCAATAAAATAGTTAGACGTATGAAACTAGCAATTAGACTGGTGGGCAGATCACACACGCTATAATTAGTTAAACTGTTTGGGATTTTCTTATACAGTGATTGAGGGTTTCAGGAATCCATGGGTTTTATCCATGAGGTGTATGTAGAACGAGGTATTTACCTAATTAAGATGTATGTTGGCACAAAACTCATTATGTATTTTTTTTTTTTTTTTTAAATGCCCCTGGCAGTGCACATCCGTAAATGACACTGTGCAAAGTGTTAGTAGCTGCGTTGGCCCTGGAGACGTGTGCAGAAAACTGCTCATGGCTTGTGATCCCTTTTTTTTTTTTTTTAAAGGATCTACAAAGGAGTCGTTCATAGCAGGGCACGAAAAGTCTTCACCAGGCAGCCAAAATAATGCTGCCTCAACCAAGTATATTACATTCATAAATAAACTGAGCATATCTCCACACTTTCTATGTTCTAAATGATTTTACTGGTCAGATGATGGACAGTGCTCATGAAGAATAAATGTGGATCTCATCATTTACCCCATTCTGTGCTCTTTACTTTATTTGCCCCTAACCTCCCAGCACAGCTTGTTATCTAGACAGCTCTGCCCATTTCTCTAGCTACATAGACCCCTCCTCTCTCCTCCCCTTTCCCCCTCTCTCCTGAAAGTGTGTTTTCTCTGCTCATCCCTGGACTAGTGTAGGACAGTACACCGATTTATGATGCTAAATGTAAAAAAACTAATTTGCCAATAAAAAATGCAATGTTTTGGAATATCATAAGTGAGATCATAGGAAAAATTAAACACAGGGAATTTGCAAGTAACGCAAAAGAAAAGTTCTGCTGATTGTCTTTAAGATTTCAGCCATCAACAAAAACTGATCTGGTGGTTATATTCCCAGCAGGGGTGGAACTGCCAGACGGTTCGGCTGCACTAGGGCCCACCGCCTTCAGGGGCCCATCTTTCAGGCGCTGGAACGCTGCTCCGGCTCTCGTTGTAGCAACCGGAACAGCATCCCAACATTTCTAAGGGTCCTTCCCCCCCTATCCTCCTGGGGCCTTACCTGTGGTACGGTAGTGGTGGTGGGAGCCCAACCAGGTAGTCCTAACGCGGAAGTTAGACCCCGTCGGTAGTCGGGCCCAACTTCCGCAATCACTGCCTGGGTGGGCTCCTTCTGCTGCCACCACTGCACCCGCTCCACAGTTGGTTTTAGAACTTGTACCGGGGCACACCGGTGCCTAGTTCAGCCACTGATTCCCAGCAAGCCCGATGTCATAATAGGGTTGTGGGCACACCATGGCTGGAATAGGACACAAAGGGACCAGCATAACGTTTCCAGTAACCCCACTTTGCCGATTTCTCAGGTTCCGTTTTGGATATCATCAAACATATCATTTCAAAAGGAGAACATAGGAGTGGTGTCCTGGACGAGCCGAACATCGCCACCATGCTGAAGGAGGTCCTGGAGGGGCTGGAGTACCTGCATAAAAATGGGCAGATTCACAGGTAGCGTGCAGAGCGTCACCACTGTGTCTCAATGGCAAATCTCTAATATTTGTATAGTTCCTGAAGAAAACGAACTGGTTCTTTTATTTCAGTGGCGGGCAATGTGATATACGTGCGGCCTGTGAGCCCTCCAAAGGGCCACCCGTTACACAGCCGTGGATAAGATGTTCTCCCCACCCACCTCCAGTCAGCTGCCTTAATGCCGGCGGGTTGAATACTGCCAAACGGGTTAATATTAATCAGTGCCCTGTCCTTAAACAGCTGACCAGAGGATGAGGGGGGAATACAGCCCCATGCCTGTCGGTGTGCCAACAAAGCTTTATTGGATCACCAATTTATACGTTAACTCTTTGGGTGCAGAGGGTGTGTGTTCCTGGGCTGAAGAAAGTTTGGCGTATTTGTTGCCAGAATACCACAATAACAATGTTATCCCTAAAGTAAACCTACACATCGTGTGCTTTTTTCAGCAGAACCTGTAGATGAGCAGTTCTATCTGTGGTTAAATGTTATTTTCTCGCATATTGCAGAAGTGATGATTCAAATGCTGAATTGTTATATAATTTTTTTTTAAATTAAGTTGCGTGAATATGCACTTGTAGAAATCCTTCATTGGATGTCACACTTACACAATTTATATATCATTATGTTCACCATCCTTAAAGCTACCAGAACATCTAAGCATATTATTTTTAAAGAAGTGCTTCAGCAGCGTAGAAGAACTGGAAACTGTGACAAGCACGACCAACAGTAACAATAAAATATGCCTTCCTGTATGTAGCCTGGCATAAAAATGGCATAAAATATATTTTATTAATGCATATCTTTTGTAAAAAAAAAAGGGTTAACTAGGCTCCTATTTCAGTAGTGTTAGCCGAAGTTATTCAACTTTGATGGGCTTTCACATAAAGGCCGCCATATTAGATCTCCACAGGGAAAACACTACACCAGACACGCTGTGGGTGCCAACACCACCCAATAGTGAAAGCGAGAAATGCCACATTTCAACTACATGTGAAGATAAGTGTCTCCACACTACCCAGGACCCTCCTAATGTTAATTCCACCCACTGCAGTTAATGCCATAGATGGAGATGTATAAGCCAATGGCTGGTGTTTACCCTTTTAGTTTAAAAAAGGAGGCATCCTTCTGTAACCTTTTTTTTTTACTATTGTATTTCGGGAGGTTCTACTGAAGAGCCCTCCCTCCCAATATCATAACCGTTACCTTTTGCAGTTCCACAGCATTGTGTTTAAGTCTGTAACATCAGGTTACATGGGTTAATGTTGCTTTTGAGCTACGGATAAGTACTTGAGTATTTGATTATGCATGTGTAGACATATCTATGGGTGTCTATGCCATTATGGAACTAGAGAGAGTGCAGAGAAGAGCCACCAAATTAATAAAGGGGATGGACAATCTAACTTATGAGGAGAGGATGGCTAAATTAGATTTATTTACATTAGAAAAGAGGCGTCTAAGAGGGGATATGATAACTATATACAAATATATTCGGGGACAGTACAAGGAGCTTTCAAAAGAACTATTCATCCCACGGGCAGTACAAAGGACTCGGGGGCATCCCTTAAGGTTGGAGGAAAGGAGATTTCACCAGCAACAAAGGAAAGGGTTATTTACAGTAAGGGCAGTTAAAATGTGATATTCATTACCCATGGAGACTGTGATGGCAGATACAATAGATTTGTTCAAAAAAAGGTTGGACATTTTTTTAAATGGGAAAGGTATACAGGGATATACCAAATAAGTATACATGGGAAGGATGTTGATCCAGGGATTAATCCGAATGCCAATTCTTGGAGTCAGGAAGGAATTTATTTTTCCCCTTATGAGATATCATTGCATGATGTGACACTGGGGTTTTGCCTTCCTCTGGATCAATAAGTAAGTATAGATATAGGATAAAGTATCTGTTGTCTAAATTTAGCATAGGTTGAACTTGATGGACCTACGTCTTTATTCAACCTCATCTACTATGTAACTATGAATGGTGATGTTTTATCATATGTAGCAGGGTTGTTCCTTTGTCTGGAACAGAATGGCGTTTTTACCAGCAGTGTCGCAGGACGATGCATGGTTACATGCAGGCTTTGTATAAAAATACTTGTAGCATTTACAAAAAAATAAAAAATAATAATCAATTACATTTTTCATGTAATGTAATGTAACTAGCATTTTTTGTTTCTATAGCAACCATTTACAAAGTGACATCCCCTTCCTCTTCTGAAGCAGGCTCTGGCACACCCTTTTTTGAGCCCTGCCCTCTCTCTAGCAGTGCACCAAATGTATCTAGTGACTGCCTGGTCACATGATCTTTCCCACAGAACTTTGCATCTTTGGTCCTCTTCTGCTGCACAAACATTTAGTGAACCCCCGAGCGGGCTCTTCGCCGATCGATCACAGGAGAACTGATCGATCAGCAACTTAGCTAATTACTTAACATTGTGTAGATTGTATTGATGCACATATTAAAGGGGGAAATAACATAGAAGGCTGCTTGGACTGCTGCTTTAAGTAACAGTTCTTACAACTTTTGCTGTGCTCACTCTGCCTTAGCCTTAGGCCCCGCTCCCTCCGTCAGCGTGCCCGCACTGCAGACAGGCGGGGCGCTGACAGACACAGACCGCCATATGCGGTCTGTAGGGAGGGGAGTGGGAGGGGGGGCGTTGTTTGAGCGGAGGGACCCGCTACTCCCCCCCCTCCCTCCACGGGCTCGGGCTGCAGGAGGGACCTGCTGCTGGAAGGTAAGCAATAGCAAACACACACACACCCCCTACCTTGCTTCCTGACAGCTCCCGCTCCCGCCCCCACCGCTGATTGGCTCATCAGCGGACCATGTGATGCATCACCACTCAGGATCACAATTTTCTTGCATCCCCTGGTGGCTGACGCGTCACAGTGCGTAGTGAGCCAGCCGCGAGGGGCGACTGGGACCTGCTTGGGCGGATTCCCCTGCTGGTGGGGAACGCTCACACGGCCGCCCGCGCCGCCGGGCGCAGAGGGTCCCAGCCTTTAGGCTGTGCTTATAGTGCCGGCGACAGCGATGCGCCGTCGCGTCAAAACAAATGCATTACCGCCGTCGCGTGCGTTTATAGTAAGCGCGACGGCTTGGTCGTGATCGCTGGAAGTCATCTCAATTTGATTTTTCCAGCGACAGCACCCTGATGTCGCGTTGCCGGCACTATAATTTTAGCCTTAATTTTGCACTTGCTTCCCAGACCTCTGTTGCTGTCCATCTCTGATGTGTACCGATTTTACTCTTGCGGAGTAAATACCATCGGGCTGTTTTTGGACAGAAATACACAGTGAAGGTTATCATGACTTTGAGCATGAATGGATGCTTCATAGAGTACATAGAATTTACCTCTTAATCTAATCAACGATGCCAGGATTTGGCAAAGCTGGTCCTCTGGAATAGGAAACACTCAGCCATGTCCCATTTCCTCTACAACTTTTACAAATGTAAGAGCCGTGTATTCACTTTAACTTTAGCCCTGGATACTAACTTAAAAAAGCACCCAGGTTAAAACATACATTGTGTATTTGCTAGGGGTTACTTGGGGCCAATGATCCTTCTGTTTTGATACATGATATTCTGGTGTGGGTAAAACAAATCTTGTAATTGCTGATTGAGTAAATCATGGGAGAAGATTCTCCTGAATTTTCCATCAGAAAGGGCCTTGAACATATGAATGCAGTGTATACACGGGGACTTCACATGTGCTGGCCAATCAGGGGGCTGCCCAATCAGAGGGCTGGCCAATCAAAAGTTCTAAAGTAAATGGGCAGATGAGCCAGATGGACCTTGTTGTAGTATGGTGTGGAGGGGGTGCACCAACAGGTCAGGTTTTCAGGATATCCCTTCATCAGCATAGGGTTTGCAGTCTTCGATGGAGCCACCTGTGCTAAAGCAAGGATATTCTGAAAACCTGACCTGTTGGTGGCCCTTGAGGACTGGAGTTGGCCAGCCCTGCTGTAGATCATCCAATCAGCTTCTATGTAATGCTCGTGGCTGATCTCTTTTGCCTGACCTGAAAACTTCACTGTAACAGAAGAGAGATCCATCAAACCGAACCCATTTGACAGGAAATACTCCCCTTCATTTAAAATCAAACGTGGGTGGTACGCTTTACTCGGGCCTGACACACCTTTATTGTGGGCTTAATCTAAAATTGTGGGTGTGGGAAAAACTCTTGTAACGCTGCACACCACCCCACCTATATAATTCTCTGTATAATCACTGCAGCTCTTTAATTTTTTTTGTACTTTTCGTGGACTTGAATTTAAAGGGTTATTGAGCATGAGAAATATTAACAATAACAAAGTGATTATATTGTTGATTCAAAGTGCAGGCACACTCGCAGTGAGGTGGAAATGAAACCTGCGGTTTCCCCACCTTTTATTGATCATGTGTCAGTCAAAGCAGCATTGCAGGGTTCATCAAAACGGTGGTGAACACACCCTATTGTTTTACTGAGGTGTGAATTAAAGAAGGGGTGTGTGTGTGTGTGTGTGTACAGTGTGTATATAGCTCCAACAGTGTACTCTGCGCTTTACAAAGTCCAGAACGAATGATTAGCCCTTATTAATGCTCTTTATTATAGATGTAGGCTATCAAGTGCTAATGATGTTGTTTGAATGACCCTTTTAGCTTAAGAGTTTTTGACTTGCTACAAAAAAAATGTTTTGGTGTGTGATAGTGTGCTATTATAGGTCATTCTAACCTTTATCTTGCCTAGATAGCCATCATTATTACATTCTCCATGATTTCCCCATTTTATAGGACCATTATTGTGAAGTACTTGGACTGTAAGCTCTGCGAGGCAGGGATTCCATTACCTAACGTTGAGTTTGTCTGACGTGCCCATTCCCAAAGTGTGTGTGATATTATTTTGTCACAATGGCACTTTACAAAATAGAGCTATACATACAAATACATTTTTAAAGGGACTGTAAAATAATGCCACCCTGAATCTTCTAAACTGCCCAGGTCACTGCAACCAGCAGCAATTTTTCCATAGCTAGCCTAATAAAGCGAGTATACACTTTCCATTTCACATTGTTGTACTTGTCAGAGTTCGGTTTTCTAAACTGAATTTCTAAAATGTGTGAAATAATGAACATAGTTCATCGCCATTACAATACGGCATCATTAACCCTCTCTCAGGCTAAACAAACCTACTTATCTTCACTAATCACCACGCACAAGTCTAACCCACGCCGACTGTTCTCGGTCTTTGACTTCTTACTGAGACCACCCTCAGCTGCCTCTTCTTCCTCCTCCATCTCAATCAGGACTTTGACTACTATTTCAAGGAAAATATGGAATCCATACGTCAGGACATCCCCTCTGATTCCTCTTCCCATTCTACACCGCTTCCTAACTCACCTTTTGCCTTCCTTGACTCTCTTTCTGCTGTCACAGAGGAGGATGTCACTGCTGCTCTCCTCTTCTCCTTTCCACTTTCCCTCTTGAACCCATTCCCTCCCATCTCCTAAAACCTCTTGCTCCTACTATAATCCCTATGCTCACACACATTTTAACTCCTCCCTCTTCTCTGGTATCTTTCCCTTCTCCTTCAAACATGCAACAGTTATACCATTACTCAAAACAGCAAGCTTGACTCTACATATCTTTCTAACTATCGGCCTATCTCCCTCCTGCCTTTTGCCTCTAAACTCCTTGAAAGTCTTGTATTCTCTCGCTTGCTCCATTTTCTCAACACCTATTCTCTCCTGGACCCTCTACAATCTGGCTACCGCACTATTCACTCCACTGAAACAGCCCTCACTAAAATAACTAACGACCTGCATGCTGCCAAAGACAGAGGTCATTACACTCTGCTCATACTACTCGACCTCTCTGCAGCATTTGACACAGTGGACCACCCTCTTCTCCTTCACATTCTCCATACTCTTGACATTCGTAACAAAGCTCTATCCTGGTTCTCCTCTTACCTCTCCCATCGTACTTTCAGCATCTCTTCTGCCAATACCTCCTCCTCCCCTATCAACCTCTCTGTGGTTGTACCCCAGGACTCTGTCCTAGGACCTCTCCTCTTTTTTCTGTACACACGCTCTGGGTGACCTAATCACATCTCTTGGGTTCAAATATCACCTTGACTGCTAAAACTCTGACACAGGCCCTCATTCTTTCTCGTCTCAATTACTGTAACCTGCTGTCCGGCCTTCCTGCCTCCCCTACAATCTATCCTAAACGCTGCTGCCAGAATCACTGTACTCTTTCCTAAATCTCTCAGCGCCTCCCCCGCTGAAATCCCTCTCCTGGCTTCCTATCAAATCCTGTATCACACATTCAATTATCCTCCTCACTTTTAAAGCTTTACACACTACTGCTCCTCCTTACATCTCAGCCCTAATTTCACGCTATACACCATCCCGACTCGTGCATTCTACTCAAGGATGTCTTTTCTCTACCCCCTTTTGTATCTAAAGCCCTCTCGCACCTTAAACCTTTCTCACTGACTGCCCCGCACCTCAGGAATGCCCTTCCACTCAATACCCAACTAGCACCCTCTCTATCCACATATAAGACCCACCTTAAAACACACCTGCTTAACGAAGCATACGAGTAGCTCCGTGGCTAACACTATACACCTGATACATAAAACTTGGCTCCCTGCAGACGCACTTACCAGTATGCCCTCCTACTTGATCTGTATGTTCTTCCTACCAATTACATTGTAATCGGAGCAGGGACTCCTTTTCCTAAATGTTAGTTTTATGCCTGAAGCACTTATTCCCATGATCTGTTATTTGTATTATTTGTTATTTATATGATTGTCACGTGTATTACTGCTGTGACGCGCTATGTACATTAATGGCGCTATATAAATACTGTATATACATGAAATAGAATATTCTTTAAAACAGATTGCATAATATATTTAAAAACTCCTCACATAGGCATTAAAACAGCATAGCTTCAGTCGCAATGGTGATTCTGACCCATTCCATAACATTGACTTAATGCTTTCCATTCAGGACACTAATTGATAGGAAATCAAGCTGATTGCACCAAAATTCTGATTCGGATAGCAGTCAGTAGTCTGATACTGTAGCCGTCTGTGTGCAAATGGATATTCCACAAGTTTCTACAACTGGAATGATGGCTTCTGTAAGATAGATCGATCGATCTCTATCTAGTCGGTCTTTAAGTAATACATCGTGTATTTTTCTCTTGGAAGCGGCTTACATATGTTTGCTGCAGTAGGGTCCTGCTGATGACCCCTCGCCCGAGGTGTGATCATGAGTTGCATTTTGAGCGCTCTGTTCTCAGTCCAGTTGAGCGATAGAAGATGGAATTCTGCAGGAGCAGCGTCTTCTCACTGTGACCTTGGGCAAGTTACTTTATCTCCTCATGTCTCAGACCCCCAAAATTAGATTGTAAGCTGTATGGGTGAGGAACTTGTTGTGCCTAAGAAATTCTATGTATTGCATGGTCCACAATGTCATTGCCATAGGAAACTAAGTTGATTTGGACATCTTAATGCAGCAATCCCCTCTGTGTGTGTTTTTTCAGTCCATTGAAGCTGAACCTTACTAGTTTTAGCCGGTTTAGGCGCCAGGTGAAAGTTAAATACTGAATCGTTGTACTATGTAACACCTCTACCACCGGCCAATAGATGAGGGGCCACACCACAGTGTTTCACTGTCTGCTTAAGTGATCGTTCTTATGTGTGTGCAGGTGGTGCTCAGTGGTTACCTTATATCTCAGGGTGAACCTTGGGTTCCCCCGGGCGTCCCTAAAGGGTTTGAAGGGTTCCCTGCAATTTTCAGGTCGTTTGGTACATTTTCAAATACAGAAGAATTTATACTGCGTCTGATCTCAGATGCGCTATTAGAGAGGGTTGGGGTTCCTTACAATGCATCTGATCTCAGACGCGCTATTAGAGAGGGTTGCGGTTCCTTACAATGCATCTGATCTCAGACGCGCTATTAGAGAGGGTTGGGGTCCCTTACAATGCTTCTGATCTCAGATGCGCTGTTAGAGAGGGTTGGGGTTCTGCAGAATTTCACAATATAATTATAGTGTTCCTCAACCAAAAAAAGTTTGAAAACTGCTCTGAGGAAACATACATGCTTGAAATGGACAAGTAACACCCCCAGTGTGCATGCCAATTACCCAGAATCCTTGTCTGCAGTTTCATCACTGTATGGCGTGAAGATAAATGGGGTGCATGAAGCAGGTTTACTGGATGTCCAATCGTACATATATACGTTTCTTATCTTTTATGTTTCTCAGTTGAAAGGTTTTTGACGCCTTCTTTTTTTGTTATGCACATTACCTTCATATGACTATTTTGTTTGATTTGTTTTCATAGTCATGTTCTACTTCTGCTGTATTTACAGTGTCAACTAATCTATATACAGTATTTATTGTATTTGTTGAGCTGTTACTAGTATGACCAAATGGTGACTACATTTTGCCTAATTGCATGGTAACTGGCAGAAAGACACTCAATCTATGGTTGGCTGTAAACACTATTAAATGAGGCTGATGATTGAGATCTGTATGACTTGGCATATGACACGCAGCAGGGGTAATGACTTAATGGCATGCAGTGCCAGATTAAACACAACCACGCTTCACTGGTGAACGGTCCTAGTTTAGTTGGACGTCAATTACACCTTCTAGGTCTTGGTTCATCATTGCACCGACGACTTGGTTTGCATTTCTCACACACTTCTGTAGCTTATAACACTATACAGTCTACCAACTGCTCTGTCACTGTGCATGTATATTCTCACCTCTGATAGTCTGATCAGTCCATTATTGATTAACCAGGCAGGGGATTCTACAACAAAAGTTAAAAATAGGCAATATACCCCTTTTAAAATACAAACTCGAGATTTTCTTTTGTGTCACTCTTAAGTTAAATGACTGATCTTTTTTCCTCCTTCCTGGGAGTCAGAAGGCAGATCGCCATTTCATGGATTTGTGGTGACAATTATGGCACTTAAAAGCCTTGTGCACTGATTGTGCTTGCATACATCCGTCTGTGTTCAGTTTGTCTTCTTGTCACTATGTTGAACAGACCAGCAATGAACAGGCAGAAGAATTTGTACTAAATCTTAATGCACGTCTGACAGTTAAACTGACATAAATTACATCACAAATCCAAGATGGCTGCCTCCTGTCTTCTCAAAAATAAAATTTAGGTGCTCTATTCAATTTATTTTAGGTTTCTTATTGTATGGCTATGTATTACAAAACCTATGGAGGATACATATTCTAAAGTGTGTATAAATTGTGAAAAAGATATGCGCATGGACAAAAATGTTAGTTGCAATTATATTTTGTAACACAAGTATATGGTTTAAAATCATTAGGTGCATTTAAGTACTGGTCTCCACTTTCCAAAGGATAACTCTGCGATTAGAAATTGTGATTGAGTGAGGTTCTTTCTGGATATCTGCGCACTTAAAATTTATTTTTCCCTCCATAAAACCTTATTAATTAAATGTACACACACCCACCCACACACCCTTCCCCGGGTGCTGGTAAGACAGTCATCGTCCCTGTCAAACGACCACATGGATGTTAACAGGAACAAAAGTTGCCCATAGCACCCCCAGGTTATAAAAATAAAGAATACTTTTATTTAGTCCATCTTCGTTCAAAACGTTAAACAAAATATCAGAAACATTGTCTTTTTTTATTTTTTTAAAATTTTTTATTTATTTTTTTACATTTTCTGTCACTTGGTTTACCTCAGCCCTCACTATAAAGACCTAGCTTATTTATACTGCCCATCCTTATCATTTATGCAATGGGTCCGTCACAATTTTTCCCCCCCGATACAATATGTTACACCCACATTTCTTTCTGATTTACACCAATTTACCGGACACTGTTGCAATCAGATTGTATATCCGCACTGAAATGGTACTAACCAGTCTGCATTATTGTAGTGATAGTGGGAAATCTTTTTACGGCGTTTCTGCCGTTTAATGCTCAAAAATAAATCAAATGGACCATAAAAATTGGTCTTTCCACAAAAAGTTGAGCTGTGAAATGGATAGCTGTAGAATTTTACCAAGTAACTTCCCGGAAAGCATTTATTCTTTCAATTTTATACCGGGATTCAGTAAGGTCCGATTTGGAGGTTTTGGAACTCAATACCATTGACTTGAATCTTCAGTTCTAGGCTCTTGGACATTAATTAAGAAAGCCACAGCATACAGTCACAGTTGGGCGTTTCGTGTGCCGATCAGAGATGTTATGTAACTACTGTATGTACCAAATCTCACTAAAAATAAGAACTTGTTTTTTTTTGTTTTTTGTTTTTTTACACCACTTGTACAAGCATAATTATTGGTGGTCTCCCAGTCCCCAAATTTCTATTTGCATAGTTTCAGAAATTATCAGGTTGAAAGTGACTTCAGGTTTTCATTAAAAAAAAAAAAAAATAACGAATATAGGCCATCTACGTCAGTGATTCACAACATGGGGTTCAAGAGGTGTCGCCAAGGGGTTAGCCAAAAGAAATAATGTACAGATGAATCCCTGGCAGTATTGTGGGCTCCTCAGCCATGTGGGGACTGCACATTTAGTAAGACCCTGAACTAGCGTTGGTGATATAGCCGTAAATTGCAGCAGGAGCATTCAAAGTTGCTCCGCACGATGCTTTGCATCCACAGCGGCAAAGCATTGTGGGGCGAGACTCTGGCAGTAATTGACAGCTATACCCTATCTCTCCCCCCCCCCCCATGCTGTCTGCACACACTGAGGGGCAGTTTGGGACCTTATAAAGCGTGTGTTCCCCTTACGAGATCAGGACACTGTAGAGTACTGCCTAGGATCAGTCAAACAGTTGTCGGCGATAGTCTGAGTGGGCAAATAACGTATTCATTTAGAGGTTCACAGAACAAATAGTTTCTAGCATGTAAACCTGTTGGGAGCCGTTCATCTGGGTTGATAGGAGGGAGGGAAAATTCTCTTTCCCTACACTGAGGGATTCTGGGAGGCCAATATACAAATGTGTTACCTAACCGGGGCCTGTGGCTTTTTTTTACTGATCATAATTACAATTATTATGTTGATTTTCTTAACGATGGTTTTGTTTCCTACAGGGATGTAAAAGCTGGAAATATCCTTTTGGGTGACGATGGCTCGGTACAAATAGCAGGTAAAGTTTTTTTTTTCTGGAGATTGAGTGGTCTTTAAATATAAATATCTGAGTAAATAGGTTTGCACTGTAGGCATACATGTATATTTTAAGTTTCTTTCCTGGGATTGAGCGCATTGATCAAATGAATGATAATTTCTTATTATATTACATTGCACTGAGCAGATCAGATCAGTACTGAACTTTGAATCTACAGGCAAATAAAGTTCTTCTCCTTAAGACCGAGCTCATACTTGCAGAGTTGCTGCACGTTTTAACAAAAATAAGTGGTTTTTCATTGAGCAAAACAAACATACCTTCAGAATGGTAGTGGGTTCACATAAGACAATGCAGGGAGTGTTTAATTTCCATGGTGTGTTGGCAGAAAGATCACATTTAAAATGATATCTCATCCCAATATTTGCACTCTGGGTGATAACCTTTGAAATTATATGGAATGAAATATGCTAAACCATAAACATTTATTTTGTTTGTGAACAATAGGTTTCTGTGGCCTTTTGTTATTGCTACTGGTTTTGCTTCTCTGTACAAAGTATAGTAATTTAATTACCATTAACTGCTGACTAACACAACTTACAATCCAATGCCTGCTTCTTTGGGCTTGCTCAAGGTCGCACAATGCATCACACGCCAGGTTTCCAAGATAGCCATCTCCCTAAATACAAGGATTCTCTATTTCACTGTAGCAGATGCGAAAGATCAGACGGGGAGATCAGAGTTGTGATAATCATGGACAGATAGGACCTTTTATGGACAAAGAGCTCAAATTATTTTACAAAATGTAATCCATAAATTACGATGCTGCTTTGAATTTTTTTTGGGGGGGGCATATTAGTCCGGTCGCATGTAAATAATGTTTCTAGAAGAAACACATTTTTAGACAACCAGGTGTTTGTGGCAGCTCGTCAGTTTATAATTGTAATCGCACCCCAATTTGTCTTCCCATGGGGATTCCTTCACACACCCTACGGCGGCAGGGCTCTTTATCTGGTTCTCCAATGGGGCCAAATCCAGAGAAGATTTAGGAATAAAATGGCCACGAGCTTTATATTTTGGCATTTTTAACTTTATCTGCACCATGGATATTTACAGCACCATAATTCACAAGTGCGTTTTATGGGGACAAATTGGAATTGGCTGCATGTGCGACTAGTATGAAATTAGCAGGGGTGGATAGTCCATGGGCTGCATGTGTGACTAGTTTGAAATTAGCAGGGGTGGATAGTCCATGGGCTGCATGTGTGACTAGTATGAAATTAGCAGGGGTGGATAGTCCATGGGCTGCATGTGTGACTAGTATGAAATTAGCAGGGGTGAATAGTCCATGGGCATGCGCATGTTGGCCAGTTGACGAGCCCGGCACTAAGCTGTAACCGATCCCTGGTGGAGAAGCGCTGCTGTATTTCACATTTATATCTGGTGTTTGCAGACTTTGGGGTCAGCGCGTTCTTGGCCACAGGGGGTGACATCACCAGGAATAAAGTGCGGAAGACGTTTGTGGGGACGCCATGCTGGATGGCGCCAGAAGTTATGGAGCAGGTAAAATTGCATTGTTTAACAAGACGATAAATACTTTGTTGGGGGGGGGGGCGGGGAAAGCATGGTGAATTATTGGCCAAAAAAGCGAGTCACAAAAAGGGTGTTAAAGGTTGTCTCTTTTGGTGTAACCCAGAGGTTCTCAACTCCAGCCCTCAAGACCCCCCCAACAGGTCAGGTTTTCAGGCTAGCCCATCTTCAGCACAGGTGGCTCAGAAGCGCTATGTACATTTATGGCGCTATATAAATAAAGACATACAATACAATCAGTCCCTGCTTCAGCACAGGTGGCTCATTCACTAGCTTAGTCTTAACTGAGACTATGCTTGAGCCACCTGTGCTGACGCATGGACTGATTGATTGAGCCACCTGTGCTGAAGCTGGGCTACCCTTAAAACCTGACCTGTTGGGGAGTCTTCAGGACTGGAGTTGAGAACCCCTGGTGTAACCCGTTGACTACCAGAGGCGCCAGCAACAAACGGCTAACTTTATGGCAAACTAACCCAAGCTATCCAGGAATGTAACATTAATGCCACAGGAATTCTGCAACACGCTTTCACATAACCACCTTACGCTTTGGAACGGCTTGTTTTTCTTTTTCTTCAGGTTAGAGGGTATGATTTCAAAGCAGATATCTGGAGCTTTGGAATTACGGCTATTGAACTAGCAACCGGAGCAGCCCCCTACCATAAATACCCACCGATGAAGGTGAGAAATCATATTAGACTTCTCCACAGATTATATTAAACACCGTAATTTTAATGTGTTGTTTTTTTTATTTTTTTTAATAATAATAATATTAATAAGAAAAACTCACTTGGATAACTCAGAAAATGTTTTTTTTTTTTTTTTTTTTGTATTTGTCTTTACATTGCCTTGATCTTAATGTTGTACTACATTGTGACATCATCCAGAGGGTTTTTTTGTTTTTTTTAGGTGACGCAAACACTAAATTCTGAATTTCTTAAGCCTGCTTTACTTATCACTGCATCTTTGGAATTGCTGCTGCATTTTTTTTTCAGTTTGGCTTTCTCCTCCCAGGTGGTCCCAAAAGAAAGGTGTTAATACTGTATCTCGGGGATGGCCAACTCCAGTCCTCAAGGGCAACCAACAGGTCAGGTTTTCAGGATGGCCCTGCTTCAGCAAAGGTGGCTCAATCATAGACTGAGCTACTGATTGAGCCACCTGGGATATCCTGGCCTGTTGGTGGCCCTTGAGGACTGGAGTTGGCCACCCCTGATGTATATTCTGCCCTACAGGTTACCTAGTTTTATCTTTTTTTTTTATATATATAGTTGTTTTTTTCAGTTTACAAAACACAATACACACACTTTCAAAATGCAACAGAAGATATAACATAGAAATACTCTTTCCGTTTATTGCAATGTCAGTATATGCTACTTCGCTGAACCGGGAATTCTGGGGAGATTAAAACAAGCAGCAGTAGGTTTCCTCTGATTAAGTTGAACCATTATATCAATAACCATCAGAGTAATACGTAATACTTAGCAAAATTAACCGACAGGGTAATGCTACCCCATCTAGTCCGATGGCATAAATCCAAGACTTCTCAAGGAGTTAAATTCAGTAATAGCCAAACCATGACATTTAATATTCAAGGACTCCATTTCCACAGGCTCAGTGCCAGAAGATTGGCGTAAAGCAGATGTGGTGCCTATATTTAAAAAGGTTAGATCACAACCGGGGAATTACAGCCCTGTAAGCCTGACTTCATTAGTGGGGAAACTACTTGAAGGTTTAATACGGGATAAAATTCAGGAATACCTAATGGAAAACAAAATCATTAGTAATAGTCAGCAAGGATTTATGAAGGATAGATCTTTGCCAAACTAACCTTATTTGTTTCTTTGAGGCGGTAAGTAGGCATTTAGACCAGGGTAATGCAGTTGATGTGGTCTACTTAGATTTTGCAAAGGCTTTTGATACGGTTCCACACGAGAGGTTTGTGTACAAAAGAAAGCAAATTGGACACAGTAATAATATATGCACCTGGATTGAGAACTGGTTGAAGGATAGACAACAAAGGGTTGTCATAAATTGAACTTTTTCAAGTTGGTCTAAGGTCGTGAGTGGAGTACCTCAGGGATCAGTACTGGGACACCTGCTTTTTAACTTGTTTATTAATGACCTTGAGGGTGGAATCGAGAGCAAAGTCTCCATCTTTGCTGATGATACTAAATTGTGTAAGGTAATAGAATCGGAGCAGGATGTGATTTCTCTCCAGAAGGACTTGGAGAGACTGGAAACGTGGGCAGGTAGATGGCAGATGAAGTTTGATACAGATAAATGTAAGGTTATGCATTTGGGAAGCAAGAATAAACAGACGACTTACAAATTAAATGGAGATATATTGGGGGAATCCTTGATGGAGAAGGATTTAGGGGTGCTTGTAGACAGCAGGCTTAGCAATAGTGTCCAATGTCATGCAGTAGCTACAAAGCAAACAAGATCTTATCTTGGATTAAACGGGCAATGGATGGAAGGGAAGTAAACATAATTATGCCCCTTTACAAAGCATTAGTAAGACCACACCTTGAATATGGAGTACAATTTTGGGCAACACTCCGTAGAAAAGACAGTATGGAACTAGAGAGAGTGCAGAGAAGAGCCACCAAATAAATAAAGGGGATGGACAATCTAATTTATGAAGAGCGACACGCTAAATAAGTTTTATTTACATTAGAAAAGAGGCGTCTAAGAGGGGATATGATAACTATATACAGATATATTCGGGGACAATACAAGGAGCTTTCAAATTAACTATTCATCCCACGGGCAGTACAAAGGACTTGGGGGAATCCCTTAAGTTTAGAGGAATGGAGATTTCATCAGCAACAAAAGAAATGGTTCTTTACAGTAAGGGCAGTTAAAATCTGGAATTCATTACCCATGGAGACTGTGATGGCAGATACAATAGATTTGTTTAAAAAAAAAAAGTTGGACATCTTTTTAGAAAGGAACGGTATACAGGGATATATCAAATCAGTAAACATGGGAAGAATGTTGATCCAGGGAGTAATCTGATTGCCAATTCTTGGTCAGGAAGGAATTTATTTTTCCCCTTATGAGATATCATTGCATGATATGACACTGTGGTGTTTTTTGCTTGCCTTCCTCTGGATCAATAAGTATAGAAATAGGATAAAGTATCTGTTGTCTAAATTTAGCATAGGTTGAACTTGATGGACGTACGTCTTTTTTTTAACCTCATCTACTATGTAACTATGTAACAACCAAAACATTGTCTGGTAAACATTTGTGCACGGATTCCACTTTCACTCCCAGCTTGTTGAAGTCACGGGGTTTATGGCAGTAACATAATTTTTTTTAAATTCATTTTATGCCTGTTGTTTCCATGATCTTTTTAGAGATGAATGGCGCTATGCTTCTAAACTATGGTTGTCATGATGAAAGTATCGTAACTCCTTTTTTTTGTGGTTGGATTCTTGTTGATCCCCTATGTTGTAGAATGGTATGAAACCATATGTAGTTTGCTCAGGCTGGAGCAGAGAGAAATCCGGTTCTTGTCCTTCTCTTGCTCTGCGTGACGTCCTAGGTCCCAGCCGTATGCTCATAGTAATGTGCTTTTATTTCAGGTCTTAATGTTGACACTCCAGAATGATCCCCCAACTCTAGAGACCGGTGTACAGGATAAAGAAATGCTGAAAAAATACGGCAAGTCCTTCAGGAAGATGATCTCCTCGTGCCTTCAGAAAGACCCAGAGAAGAGGTAATGGATGAGGACATACCTTTTATTTAACGGGTTTCAGAGAGCTGGACATGGCAGGTGGACTCCCTCTCTTATACAGTCGGGGAATCACTGCGTTTCATGCCACATTCCTATGTTTGGATGTTTATTTCTGTTTGGATGTTTATTTCACCCACATATGTAGAACAACTTTTAGAATAAGTGCAATAGCAATGGAGGTTTATTCAATAAAACCTAATTGTGTCTTGGTGAATAGGTACTAAACGTCACATACACGTCGTGTCTCACAAAAAAAGTTTCATCCACATAGAAGTACTGTACTGTATGTGGATGAAACTTTTTTTGTATGAAGACCTCTGGAGTGCCGGTTCCTCCTTGTCTGTTGAGGATGTGTCCTGCATTCTAGGTCTCCCCGGTGTGGGCCACTCTCTCTGCACCCGAGGCAGTTCTATATATGTGACAGTGGGTGGGGGAGTGGGGAATGTGAATGGACTGGGCGCTTCCCAATTAATATTAAATTGGTGTAATTAGTGACACACCTTAGATACACACAATAAACCTTACACCACAAAGTGATAATAAAAATAAAAGTGTACAAGTGCAGCTCAACTTCTTCTGGTGGGACAGTTCCAAGTCCCAGGATGTAGAATTTTCTTTTCTTGGGGTTGAGTAGGAGCGCAGGATAAGTTCGTGATATGTGAAAAAATAAAAATATATATAGTGCAGATGGTAAATCACTGCTAAAAAGATAATCAATAAATGAAATGAACTCACAAAAATCGTATTGTATTACTGCATGTCAGAGATCCATCTCTCTCTGACTGGAGCCCTTTGTGTAGCTGGGGTCAGGATGCCTCTCAGTGGAGTGGATGATATGCAAGTGAAAGAAACCACAAATAGTGCATACTGTATAAACTATAAATATGTATTCGTCACAAATATTAAGGAAACTCACATTTTCCATAAATTCAATGGGTGGTGGAGAGAACCGCCGATAGAAGGGTGGTGGAGTGTAAGGCTGCTGCCCGGTGCTTCCTTTCACTTACACCTCACAGTGTAGTTCCGCATCAGTCTCTGCCGTCGCGTCACTTCCGGTTTCGCGTCACAGGTGAGGGCAGGAAGCCAAAATGGGTCTGGTGTCAGCAGTAGATTGCCAGTCCTTCAGTGAGCAAATTCTCTCCAAACTCTAACTCTACGCGTTTCGCACACTGCTTCGTCAGGAGTATCTTCAGTGAGTGCCCCTAACCTAATTAGACTGTAAGCTCCTCGGAGCAGGGACTCCTCTTCCTTAATGTCTAAAGCACTTATTCCCATGATCTGTTATTTATATTATCTGTTATTTATTGGATTACCACATGTATTACTGCTGTGAAGCGCTATGTACATTAATGGCGCTATATAAATAAAGACATACAATACAATACAACCTCTCTTCTCATTCTGTAGGCCAACAGCAGCAGAACTTTTGAAGCACAAATTTTTCCAGAAAGCCAAGGTATGTGAATGCATTCATTAATCAAGAGAAACACGCGTGTTTCTCCCAACAATCATGTCTAATGTTTGCTGAGCTATTAACAAGTAACAGAAATATTTGATTACTGTAAGTGGGGGTGGGGGGTGGACATTTAGTGCTTTCTGTTGTCCTCACAGCAACCGGATTTCCACCTTGTGATTATTATTATTATTATTGTTACTATTACATTAGTAAAGAGTTTCAGAGTTTAGCAAGCTTAACGCTGGTTTAATGTACCTTTTTTGAGGGCGATGTGTGTAAGAATGAATACTTATTTCAAAGGAAATCAAAATATTTCTAGTAGTAATACACACTTTGAATTGAAACCTGAATTGAAACCTGAATTAAGAAAGAAGTAACCAACAAAAGTCTTCTCTTCTTACACCAGCGGTTTCCAACCTTTTTTTGGTTAAGGAACCCTATGTGAAATGCCTTTGTGAAATTCTGAGGAACCCCAAACCCTCTCTAATAGCGCGTCTGAGATCAGATGCATTGTAAGGAACCCCAAACCCTCTCTAATAGCGCGTCTGAGATCAGATGCATTGTATGGAACCCCAACCCTCTCTAATAGCGCGTCAGAGATCAGATGCATTGTAAGGAACCCCAACCCTCTCTAATAGCGCGTCTGAGATCAGATGCATTGTAAGGAACCCCTTACTTTTTTAAAGTCCCTTGTCTCCAGGAGCACCTGTCATTTCTTGATCTGCAATGCTTTGTAAACCACGACAACACTTCAGGCATTTAATATGGAGAATCTCATCTGGAACGTCCTTTTTGTTTTCAGAACAAAGAATTTTTACAAGAAAAGATGTTGCAGAGAGCCCCTAGCATTACGGAGAGAGCCAAAAAGGTAATTGTGAGTTACTGTTCAGAAAACGGTTGGTTAGTATTTTTTCGTTTTTGTCTCCTTTATCATAGAGAAATCTTAATATATTCTATTACCCATCACATATCTAGCTAAAAATTTTAGTATGACGAAGAACAGTCTCCAGTTCTAGAACTTCTAGAGCAGGAGTAGCCAACTCCAGTCCCCAAGGGTCACCAACAAGTTGGGTTTTCATGATTTCCCTGCTTCAGCACAGGTGGTGCAGTCAATGACTGAGCCACTGATTGCGCTACCTGTGCTGAAACAGGGATATCATGAATAGCCGACCTGTTGGGGTCCTTTGAGGATTAGAGTTGGCCATCCCTATTCTAGAGCAAGCGGAGCACTATGAAGTCATACAAAAATACTATGCCTTTTCCATTCGGGAGTACTTGTGCTGTAAAATACTTTGTCAGCTCTTAATGTGCAAAATCCACCACTGAGAGTTGAATACAAAGGAGGGGAACTGCACCTTTAAACATCCATTTTTCTGATTTGGTTTTGTGGCTAAAATAAATCAAATGAGTGCTATTTGTGAGTTTCAAGTATGTAAGGCCGTAGTGTTACCATCTCGTGCCTCCATGTTTCCACCACGGATATAACAATGCCATTTAACCCTCCAAATGACCAATATTGAAAGTGAGCTCAATGGGGGATGCTAGGGAAAGAAAATGACCACTCTTATTTTTTTTTTCTGATGCTCACGCATGCGCAGAAGTGGCCAGCGCCACTCGCGCATGTGTAGAAGTGGCCAGCACCGCATGCGAAGAAGCGGCCAGCTCCGTGTGTGTGTGTGTATACACTAACAAAAGGAAGTGTTATTAGTAAAATATAGAAATGCAAATGTCAAAAATTTTGAAATCGAAAATGTATAATATAAAATGGAGAAGTGCAAAAGATGCAAGGTGTGTAAACATTTAACACATTCATTGTATATAGATTAATATAATATAGTAACTGTAATGATTATAAAAAAAATAGAGGGGTGTGTGCCGAGCACGCGCGTTATAAGTCAAATTTCTTTGTTTTGTTACTGAAATTGTATTTTGGTTTTTATGATTTGGATTCAATGAAAGGACTTTTGAGTAACAGCATTTTAGATACTTTACAATCCAAAATACAGTATATGTATCTTACTTTACTTATGTCAATTGTATCGTGTATTCTAAGTGATACTATGGAAATTTCTGCCGCAAAATCAGTAAAATAAATTATACTCAAAAAAACTTTAATTCTATCAAAATTTAAATACAATTTTAGTGACAAAACACCTATTTTGCATCCCCTGGAGAAAACCGTACCGGGTACACCCTTTTGGAGGCAAGTATCTTGGGAAACTGGGTCCCCGAAGCTGAAATGAACGCGGTTGAGCTCCGGAGACCCCTTGCTTCCTATTCAATAAATAAGAAAAGGGTAAATAAATAAATTGTCTAGGTGGAACCACCCCTTTAATGGCACTCTGGCTTCCCCACAGGTTAGAAGAGTGCCAGGTTCGAGTGGTCGACTTCATAAAACGGAAGACGGAGGCTGGGAATGGAGCGACGATGAGCTGGATGAAGAGAGTGAGGAGGGAAAATTAGCCGTGCTACAGCTTAGGGTGAGTTCACACTACACAATAATCAAGGAAAAGTACAAAGAACGGCATCGTCTAGATGTCTGATGCAGCACACAATGTTATAACTAATAATAATAATAGCATGTTCTTGTATAGCGCTGCTAGTTTTACGTATGCGCTTTACAGAGACATTTTGCAGGCACAGGTCCCTGCCCCGTGGAGCTTACAATCTGTTGTTGGTGCCTGAGGCACAGGTAGATAAAGTGACTTACCCAAGGTCACAAGGAGCCGACACCGGGAATTGAACCAGTGCCAGTCAGTGTCTTTACTCACTGAGCCACTCCTTCTCCATAATAGAGCTTAAATACACCGTCCTTGTCCTAAAGGACATTTTAATTTTGGTGCCTTTTTGGGTGGAAGTTATCTAATAACCATATTGTAAGGGTGCTCGCGCCATATCAATTCTTGGTATCGTTTGCACTGAAAGTGCGAGACTGCAGGAACACGTGTGTCCGGATATCTCAGAGAAAGTCATTTATGGTAACTGGGTGCTGGCATTGGGTCTTACTGGCTTCTAAGACGGCCCATTGGCTCCTTGTTTATTAACCATTTGGTTGCCATTTGATGCGGCTCCTTCATCGTGGGGTCTGGCACTCCATGGGCCCCATGACGTAATAGCTGCATCGTAATTTTACGGCTAGTTTTGCTAGGGGGAGCACAGAACGCGATCAAGCAGGAAGAGGTACAGAAGAGGACTCCCCTTCAGTTCCGTCATCGGTGACTGAGATGCAGTTACGTGATTGCTGGAGGGGTCCTGGCACTCTGGTGCTTCTGCCCCTCCGACACTCAAAGGTTTAATGATTTTGTATGTATGTATGCTGGGTTTTCCCCGACGAGAAAGAAAGAACGGGTTAGAAACCAAACAATAGTCTGTGACATCCCACGGGGGGACAAAATGAAAATGGCAATGAGCTGAACATATAGCAAGAAGAAATGATCATACTTGGACAAAGATTGTACTCGGCTGGATTCCAAGGGAAATTAAAAGCCCAAAATGAAATCATAAAATGTGTTGGAACATTGTGGAGAAGAGGCTTGCAACCAGAGTACCTGGGAGATCATTGGGGAGGCTTCATCCAGCAGTGGATCAATAAGGGCTGAAGATGGGGAGATAGAGAGAAAGAAAGAGAATCCTATCTCTCTTTCTTTCTCGATCTCTCTCTCGATCTCTCTCTCACGTATGTATTTATTACACACAGTTTTTATATATATATATATATATATATATTAGCAATCCATATATTGATTGTAACATTGCTTATAATATTACTAGGAATGGGTTTGGGATTAATGTCACTTCTGGCACATTGACTTATTTGAAGCTGGACTATTTTTTTGAAGTGTAGATATAAAATAAATTTCTTTGCTAAGGTTTCCAGCATCTCTTTCCCAAATCACTACCGTCTTTGTATCTACATATTCTATATAGTGGTTGTGACGGTAGGGGGAATTATGGCTGCTGTTAATAAAGGTTAAGTCTGCCATTACCTCTACCTGTCAATAATACATTGGTATTGTATTATATGTTATGTATGTGTATGTCTTGGTTCCAGCACCTCAGGAATAAGGGGTTAATATGTTTGCAGGTGAATTGTTGCAACTTGGCCTGTGACCTTTCCCTGTATCCTTGTTATGTTACAAATGTTATGCTGCAGTTCCACCCACCAATCAGGGCCTGGGCATGTATTATGTTTAAAGTGTATAAAAAGGTGGTACGGGAGACCCCTAGCAGACAGAGCCTGCAGAGAGTTAGGCCGCCCCGGGGCCATGGTGCCTTCGCTCGTGCTGAGGCTGGGGGAAAGCGGGTGCTTTCCCTGGCCATGATCGACGGGGCGTCACGGAGCTGGTGAACCACGTGACCTGATTTCACACGCAACACGCGCGCCCGCATACATTGACGCGAACACTGCCTTAAGGCAGTCTGTTTGCTCGTGGAGACGCCTCCGCATGGTCTGCAGTCCCATGGCCCCAGCCTAACAGAGATGTTGAGAGATGTTGCTGTAACAGGGAGGAACTGCAGTGTCCATTCCAGTGCTGGTCTTAGACCTGAAAACCAGTCCTTTAGGCACTGGGCGAGAAGAGAGTACAGGGGAAATCTCTGCAAGCGGGTCCCTGCAACTAGGTATGTAGGGTAACTCCCAGTTGGGTATGTGTGATGTTTGTGTGTTTTTGTATAGTTGTGGATATACTTTTCTAATTAATTTTATAAACTCTTGTGTTCTGTCTGGTGATATTGATCCCTGCTATTAGTCCTGGTCTCTTGTGACAGGCTATTTTCTGGTGGCTGCGGTCAGATCGCCAGAGTACTTTTAAAACCATTTTCTTTTCCACTTATACAGAGAAACCTTGCCATATAATACGCTGAACCTCCCCCATTGGTTCTGGTTTTTTTTCTGGGTGTGGGGGGGCATATACCAGGGGCCTTTGAATGTAATTCAATTCCCTGCCCAGTCATACTGTTATGGTCTGTGCTGAAGCAGGGAGATTTGGTGATGAGCTGCAAACTGCTTTCTAGGGAGGATTTTATCTGGTGGTCTGTGTTCCCCATGTCCTCAGGAATCTGGGGGGATTCCTGAGTACGTTTTGGGGTAACCCGCAACACTGTCCCCTTCTACCCAAACACACCCTGACCACATTTTACCGTAAAATCACCCCTGAAGCTCACGCCCTGCACATCTCCGCTGGTCTGCACTCCTGGAACAGTAAAAATACACTTACACCTTTATTACAAGTGCAGTTACATGCCATGATTGGGTTGAAGAGCTGACAATCACATACCTTTATTTATGGCCTTGGTACCCCCTCACTGTCACACACACCCTTAACCAGTCCCTGTAGTTTAGTCAACGTACAGACAAGACTACCAGGATGCCAGGCAAGTATCGGTCCTGGACCACGGACCGGATTGTACTCCGGTGTAAGGAGTGCGAAATACCTACCGGAAAATGCAACAAAACGCAGCTGATCGCCGACTTGCTAGTATGTAAGGTGCAGCGCTCAGGCGTTAGAGCTGAAGCACTGGCCAGCCCTGAGGCAGTTCCTGACCCCTGCGGACTTAAGGAATCACCAGCCAACTCCGGTGAAGAACCAGAGGAGGAATCGACGGAGCTGTCTGCAGCAGAGGTGGTCATGCCGGCATACATCCGGCGAGCGCTGGATGACATAGGCAGCTAGGCCGCGCTGGATGACATAGGCAGCTAGGCCACCACTGCTGAGCTAGTCGCCCTGCTCCAGCTCCTGACTGCTATCGCACACACCCAATCATCCTTGAGAAGTCGGAGGTCCTGTACCAGTCGGGCACCCCGAATCAAGTATGGCAGCCTCGCCGCGTTTTGCGAGGACAATGATGACACTGATGGATATTTGCAGTCCTTTGAGAACTATTGCAAAATGTATGACCTACCTGAGGAGGACGGTAAAATACCTGACTCCTCGGCTGCGCAGCAAAGCAGCCGTGGTGGACTGGGAGGATGCAAAGGACTCCTCAGTTGTGAAGGAGGTTCTCCTGGCACGGAGACATTCTGAGCCCAGTTCAGAGCCCTGAAGAAGGACATGCATCTTGAGTTCATGTCCTGGCTATTGCAGCATTGTAAAAGATGGATCGCCAGGTGTGAGGTGACAACATTTAAGGCACTCCATGACCTGATGGTCAAAGAACAGTTCATGCTAAAATGTTTCCCTGAGATACGAGAGTGGGTCACCAACCTCAAACCGGTCAGTGCGAGGCAAGCGGCTTTCGTAGCTGCACGGCCTCACTCTGGAGGCGCCCCACGGTGCCCCTTAAACTGACAGTACTGTGACAGGCTGATGCCACCCGAACATACACGAGCTCCTGACAGCCAGCCACCGCGCCTAACAGCACCCGGCTGGCGCCTACCGAGTTCGTCCATGAACGGCAGTGCTTCAGGTGTAACCAGACTGGGCACATGAAACGCGACTGTCCCAAGCTTCTCCAGCCCCAAGGTGCAGGAGCTGGGCAATGTACCGCAGGGGCTGAGCAATGTACCTCAGCGGCCGGGCCGTCGTCTGGATAGGCAGCCCAGACGATCCAGGATGTCCGGATCAAGCATCTTCGACCGGTGACCATTGAAACGGATGACCACCAGTATGCTGGATTCCAGTGCCGCTAATACTCTGGTTCGGCCTGATATTGTCGGGCCAGAGCACCTTTTACCTGGGATGGGGATGAGGGTGACTGACGGATGGGGGCAGCAAATCCCTCCAAGTGGCCCGTGTATTCCTGGACTGGTGCCCTGTCCCAGACTCGGCTGCAGTTCTGGGTCCCAAACCTGAACCCATCACTTCCCAGGCCTTGGAACACCCAGTCATGGATGTTCCAAAGAAGGTTGGCCGGGTAAGTCGATTGGAGCCCGTCTTGACTGAGACTGATATCCCAGACTGTGTGACTAGGGCTTGTGGGCAGGAGCAGAGCCAGACATTCCTGGATGCCATACGGGCGGACCCGAGCTATGAGGGCATGAGGCAGCGTACTGCTGAACCGTCCTCAGAGTCTGGACTCTTATACCGGGAAAAAGCGACGGCAGCTCCGGACAGACTATGGACAGCTAAATGTCAGTTAGTGGTACCTACTAAGTACTGCGCACATTTGTTGCACTTGGCACATGCGATCACGCTGGCAGGGCATCAGGGGGTTACCTGTACGAGAGCCAGGCTGACCCAGACTTTCTACTGGCCGGGGTTATGACGCGAGGCATCTGCGTTCTGCCCCACCTGTGATGCCTGCCAGCGTGTGGGGAGGCAAGGTTATTGGGCGAAGGCCTCCCTGAAGCCACTACCGGTGATATGGGAACCATTTCAGCTGGGAGCGGTTGACATCATCAGTCCTCTGATTCCCAATAGGTCAGGGAAAATAAATATTTTAACGGTTGTGGACTTTGCGACCAGGTGCCCGGAGGCGGTAGCTCTTTCCTCCATTGACAGTCGGAAGGTGGCCGAGGCGCTGATTATTTTTACTAGGGTAGGTTTTCCTAGTGAGATCCTGACTGACCAGGGAGCACAGTTCATGAGTGAGCTGCTCCAATGTCTCTGGGCTGCGTGCGGGGTGACCTCTCTCCGCACGTCCCATTATCACCCTCAAACTAACGGACTGTGTGAGCAGTTCAATGGCACCCTGAAGCAGATGCTGCAGACATTTATGGAGGCCAAAGGAGGGAACTGGGAAGCACACCTGCAGCACCTATTTTTCACATACATGCAGGTGCCACGGTAGTCTACTAGTTTTTCACCCTTCAAGCTTCTATATGGGCGCCAGGTCCGTGGACCGCTCGACCTGTTCCGGGAGGGATGGAAGGGGGAGTCCCCCCACAACGGATGCAACAGTGCTTCAGTATGTGGTGGAGCTCAGAGCTCGGTTGTCAGATCTAAAGGGCTTAGTGCAGGCTAACCTCAAGGGAGCTCAGACCAGGAAGAAGCGCTGGTATGATAGAAATGCCTGTAGTAGAGCATTCATCCAGGGGCTGCAGGTGCTTGTTCTGAAGCCAACTAGCCAGAACAAACTCCTAGCTGCCTTGTCCGACCCGTGTTCGGTAATCCGGCGGGTGAAATAGTCAAATTGCGTGGTAGCTCTGGATCAGGAGTTAGGAAGACATCGGAGATACCACATCGAAATGTTAAAAGAATATCATGCAAGTGGACCGGTGGTGATGTAGGTGTGAAGCCCACCATTGGGAGATGCGGCAAGCAGAGCTCTGCCCAATCTCCTAGGGTACACTAAGCAGGGAGGCTCTGTAGAGGACGTGGGGATATGGTCCCAGCTTGCGGCTTCCCAACAGAAGTAGCCACGAGAGTTGTTAGTAAAGTATGGGAACAAGCCGGGACGAACTCACCTCACAGATCACCCGGTCAACACTGGTGATCAAAGGCCCCATCATAAGTCTGCCTACCGAGTGTCTGGAGGTAAAGTGGAGCATGGAGAAGGAGATTGAGGAGATGTTGCAGATGGGAGTGGTCTCCAGGTCAGAGTCCCTGGGTCTCGCCAGTGGTCCTTGTTCCCAAAAAGGATGGAACCACCCAGTTCTACATAGAACTGCCCAGTTAACTGCCCAGACAGTGTCGGATGCCTATCCCATGCCACAGATGGATGAGCTTTTAGACGAGCTCACCGGGGAAAGGTATCTGATCACCATGGATCTGAGCCGGTGGTGGTACTGGCAGATCCCATTGACTCAGGAGACGTGAGAGAAGTCGGCCTTCAACACCCCAAGTGGCTTGTATGAGTTTTCCATCATGCCATTTGAGATGAAGAATGCACCGGGTACCTTCCAGCGTCTAGTCAACCGCCTGCTAGACAAAATGCAGTGTTATGCTAGGGTGTACTTAGACAACCTGGCAGTCTTTAGTAATTCCTGTGCTGACATCTTACTTCATGTAGCAGCAGTCTTAGCCCGCATCCAGGAGGCCACGCTAACGTTAAAGCCGGCTAAGTGCCAGATAGGGATGGCAGAGGTTGTATATCTCAGGCACAGGGTAGGTGGGGGGCATCTCAAACCTGAGCCTGCCAAGATGGAATCCACTGTGGGGTGGCTGGTTCCCAGAACTAAGAAGCAGGTACTAGCCTTTTTGGGGACCACTGGGTATTATCGCAAAATTGTACCCAATTACAGTGCTGTGGCCAAACTCTTGAATGACCTGACTAAAAAGAGGCTCCCTTGCACGGTAACCTGGTCACCGGAGTGTGAGTGCCTTCTCAGCTCTGGCAAGCGGTCCAATCCCAGCAGCTCCCGACTATGATGAGCGGTTCCTGATTCAAACTGATGCCTCTAATGTGGGTGCCGATGGAGTTGAACACCCAATCGTGTACCTGAGCCCCAAGTTATTAGATCGGGAGGCTGCTTATGCTACGGTTGAGAGGGTGCCTGGCTATAGTATGGGCCCTCGAGAAGCTTCAACCATATGTGTATGGCCGCCCGTTTACGGTCATTACTGACCGCAATCCCCATAGCTGGTTGCAGCGGGTGTCAGGGGATACCACAAAGCTGCTGCGGTGGACTCTGGCTCTCCAAGAATGACTTTACCATACAGCACAAAAAGGGGGTGAGCACGGCAATGCCGAAGGACTTTCCCGGCAAGATGTTCCCGGGCCGGTTTAGCTCTGACCTTCAGGCTTCACGCTTGGGGGTGAACACATTGGGGTCGCTACCCCCAGAGCTCTCCGCTTAAGGGCCGTTGTGTGTGTGTGTGTGTGTGTGTGTGTGTGTAAGTGTGTGTGTGTAAAAGTGTGTGTAAGTGTGTGTGTGTAAAAGTGTGTGTAAGTGTGTGTGTGTGTGTGTGTGTAAGTGTGTGTGTGTGTGTGTGTGTGTGTAAGTGTGTGTGTGTAAAAGTGTGTGTAAGTGTGTGTAACATTTTTAAAAGAAAAAAAATGTTGGGTAAATTTATTTTTTATTTGTGCATTTATTGACACATACACACATATACACACACCTACGTTAACAGCAGGGGTAGCGGCGCAAAATTCATTGTCTTCATCTTCCCCCCTGTCGGCCGGTTCCACGCACCCTGCCGTGCGCGCGAGGCCCTATTATAGAATGTCTGGCTAACCACAGCCAATATATAAGTGCCACGCGCGTACACACTATGAAACAGCCCTAAGGGAGGAGGTGTGACGGTAAGGGTAAATATGGCTTCTGTTAAAGGTTAAGTCTGCCATTACCCCTAGCTGTCAGTAATACATTGGTGTTGTATTATATGTTATGTATATGTGTATGTCTTTGCTTGGTTCCAGCACCTCAGGAATCGGGGGTTAATATGTTTGCAGGAGAATTGTTGCAACTTGGTCTGTGACCTTTCCCTGTAACCTTGTTATGTTGCACATGTTATGCTGCAGTTCCACAGACCAATCAGGGCCTGGGCATGTAGGCAGCACCTGGCCCTGAGGGTTGCAATAATATGTTTTAAGTGTATAAATAGGTGGGGAGGGGGACCCTTAGCAGACAGAGACCCCTAGCAGACAGAGCCTGCAGAGAGTTAGGCAGCGGACCCAGTCACTGCTACAGCGTACACCTCGGCGTGCGCTGTGCGTGTAAGCACCGCCCCTCAATGGGGCTGAGCCCAGTACTCACCTTCCCGCTGAAGGTGCAGCCGCGCTGTACTCGCAGTTTTTTTTAACTCGATGGAATTGAGTTCAGAACTGGCGACGAAGGCGTGGCCACGCCCCCGCCGGCGGATCACCCAATGAGGGCTAACCAGCTGCGTGAGGTCATGACCACGCCCCCGCAAAACCCCGATCACGGCCCCTCCCGTCGCAATCTCCCTCTCCCTAAAGATCGCGGGTAGCTCTGTGCACGCGCCGCCTCCCCGCCCCCGCCAGGCGCGCGTGTCACAATGATCACTGGGACCGCTGCCTTAGAGGTGTTGGTGTGACAGGGAGAAACTGCAGTGTCAATTCCAGTGCTGGTCTCCGGCCTGAAAACCAGTCCTGTAGGCACTGGGCGAGAAGAGGGGAAATCTCTACAAGAAGGTCCCTGCAACTAGCTATGCAGGGTATGCCCCAGTTGGGTATGTGTGATGTTTGTGTGTTTTGTATAGTTGTGGATATACTTTTCCAATAAATTAATTTTATAAACTCTCGTGTTCTGTCTGGTGATATTGATCCCTGCTATTAGTCCTGGTCTCCCGTGACAGTGGTTAATTTGGTTTGTTACGGGTATTTGAGGTGTATTAAGATCTACTTTGTGTGACTGACCAGAGCATATACAGTATATTCTAAAAACTCTGACATGACATTAGAAAGTGACCCTAATTTATTACTAAATATACCAGCCTAAAAATGTCAATATAACAAATGTTCTTTTTATTTTTTTAGTCTCCCCGTGTAAAAGATTCTTTAGAAAACTCAGAGGTGAGTAACTTTTATAGTTTACATTTTCTTCTCCTTAATACATGTATTATGTTAACTGAATGAATGATTTAATAATCATTTTGTTAACTTGGATGGATCATTGGGGGGTTTCAACCTGCAGTCTTGGTGGATCAGTGACCCCCTGGTCCCAGAGATCCTTGGAGGTTTTTCTGTGCGGAAGCTCATTGGTTGTCCCCCGGCACCCAGTGATCCCCCTTGGTTGCAGAGATTTGACACACACAAAAACAAATATGGCGGCAGACGGCAAACCTGGCCCCTTGGGTCATCGGTAGAAAACCATGACGACGTTGCTGCCTTTTTGTTGGCCGCCGGAGTGCTCACCCTGGCGCCCTTATTATATCCCCAGTTTGACGCCAGTCCACCCAGTCTCGCCACTGCAGAACCTGGCGGGACCCACTGATGAGCTCTCGAGAGCCCCCCGCTACAAGTATAAGGGGGGGGGGGGGAATCATGATATTCGAGCTTGCATTGTTAAGCAACCCGCCCGTTCATGTTTGTTTGGCTCCATCTGGAGATTAACAGCTGCTTTATGGTGGGTGGAAAACTGCTTGGTAAATATGGCCCGTTATCCTTTGGGGCCGATCTGTGGGATACACCGCCAGTTAAATGTTTAACCAGTAGTGTATTCATATTGTGCAAACATTCATACAGTGTAACATTGTTTTAGCTACTGGAAATTAAATATCCATTAACTTTGCTTTTCAATATAGGAAAGCTTTTGCTATCCGTTGGTTTCCCGATTTAACCCCTTCCCGGCCAGATGGGGCTGCTATGCACTGCAGGGCAACAATCATGACCTTGTTTGGCAGAGAATGGGTTAAACCAACCCCTTTCTCACGTCCTGAACATGACACCCTCGTGCATCTTCAGCCTTATTTTCCATTGGAGTTTTCTTGTTTTTTTGTTTTAGCGGTTTTTATTCTTCTTATATTCTAGATGTTTCCTGCAACAGAGCCAACGGGAACCTTTCTCCTGACTCCAGCCCAGCCCACCGCGAATCTACCTCAACCTGCGGGACAGGCTCAGCTCTCTCAGGTGTCTGTCCCTGTTCCAGCAACTGGGCAGGTAAAGGATCAGTGGGATGTGACCCATAGGCCCAGATATGAAGGGACAATACTTTGCTCTTAGCGCAGGAAAACAGACAAGTTCATAAGTCTGTGTATAGTCACGGGTCAGTGTGCTGCCGGAGAGGCCTGCAGAGCATTGCAAGCGGGTCAGTGTGCTGCCGGAGAGGCCTGCAGAGCATTGCAAGCGGGTCAGTGTGCTGCCGGAGAGGCCTGCAGAGCATTGCAAGCGGGTCAGTGTGCTGCCGGAGAGGCCTGCAGAGCATTGCAAGCGGGTCAGTGTGCTGCCGGAGAGGCCTGCAGAGCCTTGCTATCACTGCAGCGGCAACAATCTGACCTTGTTTTGACGCAACATGGGTTAAACCAACCCCTTTCTCACGTCCTGAACATGACACCCTCGTGCATCTTCAGCCTTATTTTCCATTGGAGTTTTCTTGTTTTTTTGTTTTAGCGGTTTTTATTTATTTCTTCTTATATTGTGATGTTTCCTGCAACAGAGCCAACGGAACTTTCTCCTGACTCCAGCCCAGCCCACCGCGAATCTACCTCAACCTGCGGACAGGCTCAGCCTCTCTCAGGTCTTCTGTCCTGTTCCAGCAATCTGGGCAGGTAAAGGATCAGTGGGATGTGACCCATAGCCCAGATATGAAGGGACAATACTTGCTCTTAGCGCAGACAAAACAGAAAACAGACAAGTTCAAGTCTTGTTGTATAGTACGGGTCAGTGTGCTGCCGGAGAGGGCCTGCAGAGCATTGCAAGCGGGTCTCAGTGTCGCTGCGGAGGGCTGCCAGAGCATTGCAAGCGGGTCCAGTGTGTCGTGCTGCGGGAGGCCTGCAGAGCATTGCAAGTGGGGTCAGTGTGCTGCCGGAGAGGCCTGCAGAGCATTGAAGCGGGTCAGTGGCTGCAGGATGCGAGGGCCTGATGAGCATTGAAGCGGTCGGTCAGTGTGCTGCGCGAGAGCCTGCAGAGCATTGCAAAGCGGGTCAGTGTGCTGCCGGGAGGCCTGCAGAGCTTGAGCGGGTCATGTGCTGCCGGAGAGGCCTGCAGAGCATTGCAGTGGGCGTGTGCTGCCGGAGAGGCCTGCAAGCATTGCAAGGGTCGTGCTACGGAGAGGCCTGCAGCATTGCAAGGTCGGTCAGTGTGCGCCAGAGAGGCCTGCAAGCATGCAAGCGCGGTCATCAGTGTGCCCGGAGAGGCCTGCAGAGCATTTGCAAGGGTGTTCAGTGGCTACGGAGAGGCCTGCAGAGCTATTGCAAGTCGGGTCGTGTTGCTGCCGGAGAGGCCTGCAGAGCATTGCAAGCTGGGTCAGTGTGCTGGCCGGAGAGGCCTGCAGAGATTGCAAGCGGGTCAGTGTGCTGCCGGAGAGGCCTGCAGAGCATTGCAGCGGGTCAGTGTGCTGCCGGAGAGGCTGCCAGAGCATTGCAAGCGGGTCAGTGTGCTGCCGGAGAGGCCTGCAGAGCATTGCAGAGCGGGTCAGTGTGCTGCCGGTAGAGGTCCTGCAGAGCATTGCAAGCGGGTCAGTGTGGCTGCCGGAGGAGAGGCCTGCAGATGCATTGCAAGGCGTCAGTGTGCTGCCGGATGAGGGCTGCAGAGCTTGCAAGCGGGTCAGTTGCTGCCGGAGAGGCCTGCAGAGCATTGCAATGCGGAGGTGCGCCAGGGGAGGCTGCGCTGTTCTACCGAAGCCCTCAGTTCTCGTTCTCCGGAGAGGCCGCAAGCATTGCAGCGGGTCAGTGTGCTGCCGAGAGAGGCCTGCAGAGCATTGCAAGCGGCGTCAGTGTGCTGCAGAGCGGCCTGCAGAGCATTGCAAGCGGGTCAGTGTGCTGCCGGAGAGTCGCTGCAGAGCATTGCAAGCGGGTCAGTGTGCTGCGGAGAGGCCTGCAGAGCATTGCAAGCGGGGTCAGTGTGCTGCCGGAGAGTCTGCAAAGCATTGCAAGCGGGTCGTGTGCTGCCGGAGAGGCCTGCAGAGCATTGCAAGCGGGTCAGTGTGCTGCCGGAGAGGTCCTGCAAGCTGCAGCATAGCGTGGTCAGTGTGCTGCCGGAGAGGCCTGCAGAGCATTGCAAGCGGGTCAGTGTGCTGCCGGAGGGCCTGCAGAGCATTGCAAGCGGGTCAGGGTGCTGCCGGAGAGGCCTGCAGAGCATTGCAAGCGGGTCAGTGGTGCTGCCGGAGAGGGGTATGGGGCACTGCAGAGCATTGCAAAGCGGGTCAGTGTGTGCGTGCGGAGAGGCCGTGCAGAGCTTTGCCATTTTGATCGCGGAGTCAGGTATGTGCTTTGTCCCGGAGCTGGGCTGCAAGAGATCACATTGCAAAGCGGACAGTCCCGCTAATGTGCTGCCTGGAAAGAACGTGTCCTGTCAGAGCGTAATGATGCGAGAGTGAAGTGTTGTCCTGCTACGGAGTTGAGGCGCTGCAGCCGCTATTAGGCACGGACGTGCAAGTGGTCCCAGTGTGGCGTGGCCGGAGAGTCCTGCGCAATTCTTGCAAGGTGAGGGTGCAGTTGTGGCTGCCGGCGAGGCCTTTGCAGAGGGATTGCAACGGGTCCGTGTGCTGGGACGGGAGAGTCCTGGACTAAAGCATGGTTGGACCTAACAGCCGGTATCTGGTCAGAGTGTGCCTGCCCGCGCCGATTCGCGGCAACTGACTAGGATGCATATGCTAATGGTGTCAGTTGTTTCTGCCGATGACGGACGTGCACAGAGAAATTAGCCAAAGCCGGGTACGAGTGTAGACTGCCGGTAGTTGCTGGCCTGTGACAGAGTGCATTGCAAGTGTGCGTCAGTTTTCGTTACAAATATGGTCAGTGTGCTGCCGGATGAGGC
>CM071568.1:289540687-289710544 GCA_036426205.1 Ascaphus truei | reverse complement strand
TGGCGGAGCATGTGCAAGCGGGTGCAGGTGCTGGAGAGGCCTGACAGAGCATTGCAAAGCGGGGTCAGTGTTGCTGCCGGAGAGGCATGCAGAGGCTTTGCATGCGGGTCAGTGTGTGCCGGAGAGGCTGCAAGAGCATTGCAAAGTGGGTCTGTGCTACCGGAGAGGCCTGCAGTAGCATTGCAAGCGGGTCTAGTGTGCTGCCAGAGAGGCCTGCAAAGCATTGACAAGCGGTCAGTGTGCGGCCGGAGAGGCTGCAGAGCATTGCAAGGGGTTCAGTGCTACCGGAGAGGCCTGCAGAGCATTGCAGGCGGTCAGGTGTGCTGCCGGAGAGGCCTGCAGAGCATTGCAAGCGGGTCAGTGTGCTGAGAGATGGGGGAGAGGCCTGCAGAGCAATGCAAGCGGGTCAGTGTGCTGCCGGAGAGGCCTGCAGAGCATTGCAAGGGGTCAGTGTGCTGCCGGGAGGCCTGCAGAGCATTGCAAGCGGGTCAGTGTTGCTGCCGGAAGGGCGCCTGCAGAGCTTGCAAGCGGGTCATGTGCTGCCGGAGAGGCTGCAGAGCATTGCAAGCGGGGTCAGTGTGCGTGCCGGAGGGACCTGCAGAGCATTGCAAGCGCGTCACAGTGTGCTGCCGGAGAGGCTGCAGAGCTTTGCAAGCGGGTCAGTGTGCTGCCGGAGAGGCCTGCAGAGCATTGCAAGGTAGGTAGGGTGAAGAAAAGTGGGTCAGTGTGCTGCCGGAGAGGCCTGCAGAGATTGCAGCGGGTCAGTGTTGCTCCGGAGGGCCTGCAGACTCTGCAAGCGGTCAGTGTGCTGCAGGAGAGGCCTGCAGAGCATTGCAAGCGGTCAGTGTGGCTGCCGGGAGTCTGCAGAGCATTGCAAGCGGGGCAGTGTGCTGCCGGAGAGGCTGCAGAGCATTGCAAGAGGGTCCGGTGCTGCGGAGAGGCCTGCAAGCATGCAGCGGGTCAGTGCTGCCGGAGAGGCCTGCAGAAGCATGCAAGCGGGTCAGTGTGCTGCCGGAAGGCCTGCAGAGCATTGCAAGCGGGTCAGTGTGCTGCAGGAGAGGCCTGCAGAGCATTGCAAAGCGGGTCTGTGCTGCCCGGAGAGGCCTGCAGAGCATTGCAAGCGGGTCAGTGTGCTGCCGGAGAGGCCGCAGAGCTTTGCAAGCGGGTCAGTGTGCTGCCGGAAGAGGCCTGCAGAGCATGTGCAAACGGGTCAGTGTGCTGCCGGAGAGGCCTGCAGAGCTTGCATGCGGTGTCAGTTGTGCGCCGGATGAGGGCCTGCAGAGCATTGCAAGGCGGGTCAGTGTGGCTGCCGGAGAGGTCCCGCAGAGCGTTGATGCGGGTCAGTGTTGCTGCCGGAGAGGCCTGCAGAGCATTGCAAGCGGGTCAGTGTGGGGAGAGTCCTGCAATGCATTGCAAGCGGGTCAGTGTGCTGCCGGAGAGGCCTGCAGGCATTGCAACGGGTCAGGTGTGCTGCCGGAGAGTCCTGCAAAGCATTGCAGCGGTTGTGCTGCCGGAGAGGACTGCATGAATTGCAAGCGGGTCAGTGTGTGCCGGAGAGGCCTGCAAGAGCATTTGCAAGGGGTCAGTGTGCTGCCGGAAGAGGCCTGCAGAGCATTGCAAAGCGGTCAGTGTGGGCCGGAGAGGCTGCAGAGCATTGCAAGCGCGTCAGTGTGCTGCCGAAGAGGCGAGACATTGCAAGCGGGTCAGTGTTGCTGCCGGAGAGGCCCTGCAGAGCATTGCAAGCGCGTCAGGTGCTGCGAAGAGGCTGCAAGATTGCAAGGGGTCAGTGTGCTGCCGGAGAGTCCTGCAGAGCATTGCAAGCGGGTCAGTGTGCTGCCGGAGGGAGGCCTGCAGAGCATTGCAAGCGCGGTCAGTGTGTGCAGCCGAGAGGCCTGCAGAGCATGCAAGCGGTGGTCAGTGTGCTGCGGAGAGGCCTGCAGAGCATTGCAAGCGATCGTCAGGGGCTGCCAGAGCATTGCAGAGCGGGGTCAGTGTGGCATGCAGGAGAGGCCGCAGAGCATTGCAAGCGCGTCAGTGTGACTGCCGGGAGCGAGTCCTGCAGAGCATTGCAAGCGGGTCAGAAGGCTAGGCTGACACTTAGCAAGCACCTACAGCTGCAGAAAGTACACATTAAAGGTTTATGCTCTGTAACTCATCATAATGAGTTTCACGTTCATCTTCATTCCTATGGCCTTAATGTGCAGTGCCCATTTAGGAATAAATAAACGCGGGATAAGGGCGAAGGAGGAAACAGATTAGGAAGGGTAACGGCAGAAATCTGAAGTGTGCAGATATTAGGGCAATTCAAACCCATGTCACAAACTTCAAGATCACAGTGTTTGCAAACTGTCAGAAATGATTAAAACACTTATCTGGGGTTTTTTTTTTTCTTCTTCTTAAACATGCATCAATTTCCAAGTTTTAAACCTACTAGCATTACTAGTGAGAAAAATGGGATGATCTTTGATAAAGCGGCCTCCAACGGCGGGAAACGCGTCAGAGTTTTTTAATTTAGGTGTCTGCCCTTTTTGGCTATATGCCTAATAAATAAACTCATTTTTTGCATCAAGCCCTCTTTATTATTTTGGCAGTGCTCTGCTCTTTCACTACTATTTTTTGGTGCATTTACTGCCATGCAGTTTGTTCCTGTGTGGATTGCACCTTTAGGCCTCGGCCAGGCTCCCGCTCGGCGCGCTGAGGCTCAGGGAAAGCGGGTGCTTTCCCTGGCCTTGCGTGCTTGCCCTGCGCGCGGGCCGGGGGGCGGGCCAGTGGCGTCACTGAGCTGGTTCGCCCTCATTGGGCGAACCGCTCACGTGACCGGCCCTGCGCGCCGGCGAGCGGGGAGTTTTAAATTCCCTAAGACTACGCATCCCGCGCTTGCGGAAGCGTAGCGGAGCCCCTACTAAAGCCGCTCTAATTGCGGCTGTAGGGCTCAGTGCTGAGCGGGAGCGCGCCTCAGCACGCCTCACCAGCAACGTAAGCTTGGCCGAGGCCTTAGAGCTGCAGACCATGTAAATTGTGTGCGTGCGTTGTGCACGTGTGCGCTGTACTATGAAAATATACTTTGTCGTAGCATTTTTTTCTTTAAAACAACTGTTACATTTATTATTTGTTATAATGTAACACATTTTTTTTCTATAGCAACCATTTAGAAATCACATCCCCTTCCTCTTCTGAAACAGGCTCTGGCACACCCCTTTTGCCCTCTCTCTAGTAGTGCACCAATTGTATCGAGTGACTGCTGGTCACATGATCTTCCTCACAAACTTTGCCATATTAATAGGCAAATGCGTTCCACTGACGCAGAATTCTCCTCTGGCAGCCATTTAGTGAACCCCCTAGCTGAATCTTCGCCAATCAATCGCAGGAGAACGGATCGATCAGCACTTAGCCAATGACTTATTGTGTGGATTGTATTTGATGCACATATTAAGGGGGAGGGGGGGAATAAAAACAGCAGCTTGAACTGCTGCTTAAAAATTCTATGCTTTATGTTATTGAACATTTGTAAAAATAGATCCTAAAAACGGGAATTTCCACAAATTTTTCCAATAGTTTCCAAACCACCCCTTCTTTTCCTTTAGCACAGGTTCGCAGTGTATACACGTGTGTGGCGGCCGCATCAAGATCAGGGTTACTGTGGTTCCAAACGGCCTTATTGAAGATGCTAGACATTAGCGTGCCTAAGCCAGTGGTGCTCAAACTCCATTTCCCAAGCAGTTCTGGTCTACCAAGGTTCTCACATAGACCAGTGGACTCTTGTCCACAACCACCTTAACAGGTCAAGTTTTAAGGATATCCCTGCTTCAGCACAAATGTTGCATTCCTAGATTGAGTCACTGGTGCTGAAGCAGGGATATCCTGGAAACCTGACCTGATGGTGGGGGGTGAGGACTGGGGTTGAGAACCGTGGTAGACCATAGCTGTTTGAGAAATTCCACGTTAGGCTTGAAAGATATCCCCATCACAGGCAGAGACACGGCGCAATTGGCGATTTTTTCAAAGCAACTACCGAAAGATGACGCACCTCCGCATCCAAACAGGCTGCATCAACTCCCTTTAAATCCCTAGTTAACTTGTCATTATTTTGCTTGAGTAATTGTGATGTCTGCTCTTCATTCCTCAGGCACCTGCTGCTGCTGCTGCTGCGTGCCTCCGCCACAGGAAAAAGTGCAAGCCGTCATCATTTTAGTATTACGATTAAGGTACTTCTTGGAGCGGTATTGTGTTTTACAGAACTTTGTGGGGGTAGGGAGGGGAGGCGACAAGTTACTAATCATGGATGTGAACCGGGATTTCCCGCTTCCTTTTCTTTTAAATCATATGGATTTGTTGCTGTGCGCAAATCTCAATGCGGGGGGGGGCGGGGGGGGGGGTAGGGGTAGGAGATAGGATACCCTCGCTCAGCTTATTGTAGACCAGTGTTAATTTCCGGGGGGGGGCGGGGTGGATGGTTGGGCGAGTAAGTGCTAACTGGGATAACAGTTTCATTATAGCAAAAGAGAAGGATCCCAGATATATAAGCACTCGGTACCCCCAAACGTTTGGTGCCTGTAGGTGGGTATGTGAGCAAGTCAATTCTTAGCCATTTTATTTGTAATACTTTAAAGTGTAGGTGATGGATTCGAACATATAACGGGAACATGGTTTAAAAAAAAAATTGTACAACGAGGAACTGCTGCTACATTCAAATAGGGGCATTTTGGAAAAATGTAACTTAAAGCTGCAATCCCCCCCCCAGAAGCCTATTTGAGGTTTTTACTTCTATTCGTGTTGTGTCTATTTTCTAGCTACTGAGGTTACCATGGTAACCTTTGCACTGCACTTGGCTCTGGAGAAAGCTTCATTTTATCCACCCCACGACCCCCCCCCCCCCACCCCGGACAATAATATTTAAATTTAAATTGGTTGTTCTCGGGAACGGAGCAACAGATTTTTAAAGGATTTTAAAGGATTTAAAGGAAAGAAAAAAAAAATTAAGAGAGAATCCAAAAGGCAATTGGCGCACAATTCTGCTTTAACTGAGCACTCTGACTGAGCGTGTTATGTAGTGTAAGAACAGGCTTTTGTAATCCATATTCTTGTAACTGTTCATGCTGACCGCTATACAGTCAATTCAAATCGGCGGGTTCCGTCTCCTCTCCTGCGGTGGTTCTAGACTGGCCACATGTTTCAGCCAACCCATCAGTGTCATTCATAAGACAAGGTGCATGCAACCACATCCACTGGGGTAGTCCTAAAGCTGGGCTAGGTTTTTCGTGATTTCCCCTGCCCCCCCTTCAAAAAGAAAATGCTGCTCTAAATGAGGTCACGTAGGTGGCACATAGGTTATGCTACACGATCACCATTACATTCGTAATTAGCAAAGCATAATAAAGCTGTCATTATCACCCCTGCACTGCATGAAACTAGGGATTTTATTGGTGCTCGCCGAGTCCTCGGTAAGCATTGAAATCCCCCGTTCTTCCAGCACCACGCGTCTGCGTCGTGATATCGCCACGGTTACGGGACCATCATCCTGACAGCTCTGCTCCTCCCACACACGCTATCTCTGAAACGGGCCATATGAGAGACTACCCCCTGTGTGTTTCAAGGAATTATCCTCGGCTACACCCCCCCCCCCCCTCCCCCCCCCCATGAGGATAATACCTGGAAACGCGTCGGGGTAGCTTTTCTTTGGCCAGTTTTCAGAGGGGGTTTGCTCTCTGAGAATAAGTGCAAGAGGTAATGACGACAAAGACAAAGGAGGACCCTGACCCGAAGAGCTAACACTTGTTATGGTTAGGGCTTGCTTAGAAATAGTTAGACGTGCAGTCAGGGACCCCTGTCTGCTTCAATCTCTGTATACTTATTTATTTTTAAACGTATTGCTGCTTTCAGTAGTGCAATTGAAACAGTTATTGGTGTAACAGATGAGGAATCGTTTGTTACAGTAAACGCCAAGTTGAAGGGGGCAAAGTATACTAATGACATTTCATGGTTAATATTTTACTGTACTGTTTGGCACTTTTATTTTAAATCCGGCAAGGTATAAGTCATTTTAGATTTGAAGTCGCGAGGGTTTGAAAGGAACGCAATGCTTTGAAGGTTCTTACAGTTTGTATTAAAATCTCCTTTGTGACGGAACTTTGTGAGAATTAGGACCGTGGTGCATTTTCAGTCCCCTCTTTAGCGCGGGGCTTTTGTTTATTAGTAACTTGGCTGTCGCAGATAAAATAACAGAGGACGGCTCTTAAAAAAAAAAAAAAAAAAATATCCAAAAGTCCGACACTTATTTCAGGCTGACTGATAACATTGATAAACGTTTGATACATTTTTAATTTGCGCTTGATGTGTCTGCTTCATCTAACAACCCGGGGGCCATGTAATATCACGCGCAATGTCAACGCGCCGTGGAAGCCAAGGTAAGTTAGTTGCAGATGCCTTGCACGTTACCCGGCATTTAATTTAAATATCTGGGGGAGACGCGGGACCTCTATAACCGCCACCCTCCCCCCCTGAAAATCTGGGTTTCCCCCCCATGTTAGAAGTTAGAGGTGTGCAAAAACTCTTCACAAAAAAAGTGTATCATTTGTTTGTAAATCGCCGAAGACACATTTTGTCTTGTTCGTGCGTGGGAAATCGCCTTTAAAGAGGCGCCGGCACTGTAATATGATGAACAATCAAGCATGATGAGCTTCACGTCTTGGAGCGCAATCTCACACCTTTCTACAAGATAAGCTTCATCACTTTAACCCATAAAACTTTATGTATCATTGGATTCCTACAAATGCCGCCCTTCATATAGGACCGTTGATCGGCTATCCACTCTACTGTAGTATGGTCTCCTTCCTCAATATCAATTCCTCAATTAACCCCCCTTCATATTACCCCCATAATAAAAACTTGCAAACGTTGTTCAGTTTCTCTAGCCTGTCTAGGTTTAGCACCTTCATAATACCTTTTAGATTAAGTTGAATTTGCATCCATTCTCCAACGGAGACAGACTACTTTACCTTTTTGTTACAAAGTGTCCCTCATTCCCTCTAGGGCAGAGGTCCCCAACTTCAGTCCTCAGGGAGCACTAACAAGTGCAGGTTTTTACGGATACCCCTGCTAGAGCACAGGTGGTTGTTAAAATGATTGGGCTACCTGTGCTAATGAGGATATCCTTAAATACTGCAGCTGGTAGGCGGTCCTTGAGGACTGGATTGGGACCTCTGCTCTAGAGTGTAAGCTCCCAGGAACGAGGCCCTACGTTACCTCTTTGTATCAGTTTGTGGCAGGTTTATCCTTCTTTGTACGTTAACTCTGTTTTATATATTATTAAACACTCTGTAGCCCGCATTGTACCGCCCTGCGGAATGGTTGGCGCTTAACAATGAACGATGACCATTTATGTTATACAGCGAGAGAACGGCTCAGTAAATAGACTATTTCCATCATTGAACCTTCCAGTGAGTCTCACTGCAGAGCGGACACATGTACGCGACATGTCTGGATGCCAGAAACTGAAGCGGGGAGAGCTCCACTCTCCTCTGTGATCAAGGCTGGCCGGCTGCCGTTTGACGTGTTGCATGATCACCCTCTAAAAACCATGAGCAGGTGCCCATGGGCATACTGGTAGTGCATAAGGGCCTGTGGCACGAAACGGGCCCATGCTGTACCAAGTACATCATTAGATTGTAAGCTCTTCGGAGCAGGACTCCCTCTTCCACCATGTAACTTATGTCTGAAGCACTTATTCCCATGATGCGTTATTTGTATATATGATTGTCAAGTGATTACTACTGTGAGCGCTATGTGCATTAATGGCGCTATATAAATAGTCTAGTCAAACCCAAGTGATTAGAATCGGCGCTAAACAACAGTGATGTGAGTAAATAAGTGATTCAATTAAAGTGGAATTGTAAGGTAATAGAAAGAATTCTCAACCTTCACAGGAATATGTACAGATTCCCTTTTAACAGATTAGACAATCCAAGTTTGAAGGGAGCGATGGTTCAGGAACACCCCAAAAAGAAATAGAATAATGATGTGCAGAAGTTCACACACTTGTGAACAGTGAAATCTTGGCTCAATTGAATTGCCCACTTACGACAAGGTAAGTGGAAAAACAGCATAAACGGGGGAACATGGTGGATGGAAACTTCAGGAGGGCTCTACTCAGGATGGTTTTCATAGAAGACAACAAGGAGAGACCATGTGGTGTACCAGTAAACAAATTTATATTATTAAAAGCATAAGAGATGTACTCACCAATGGTACTGATCGATAACAGGCACGTAAGGTGTTTACTTGAGGCAGTAGATTAACGGCCGGGAGAGGTGGTAAGCTTTGCTGTTCACGTTCAGAGCTCCCTCAGGCGGATCGCGGTAGATAGCGTCTGACGTTCAAGTCAAAACCTACGTGCCTGTTACCGATGTACACATTGTGAGTACATTTCTTATGCTTTTTTAATATATAAATTTTGTTACTGGTCATCCATTGCGTCTCCTTGTCTTCTATGAAAACCTCCTGTGTAGAGCCCTCCTGAGTTTCCATCCACCACGTCCCCGTTTCTGCTGTTTTTCCACTTACCTGTTGTAAGAGTAGGCCATTCGATTATGAGCCAAGATTTCACTTTGTTCATAAGTGTGTGAACTTGCTGCGCCATCATTTTTATATTTCTTTTTTTTGGGTGGTTCCTGAACCATCGCTCCCTCCTAACAAACCTTGGATGTCTACATGCTATATAAGTAAAGACATACATACGGGCACTGTAAGCGTGAGTGGGCATGTGTCTCGTGCAGGCGCAACATTTTTGGTGATGTTCTTTATGGTGCAGCGAGATCCAGGATCCCTAGAAATCAATGTTATCTCACATAGGTTTCATGGCTCCATAGAGACCTAAAATTAGAAACAACAATGAACTAGCGAAGGGACACTAACAAAGGGGAAGGGTCTCGCTGAAGCGGACACATTTCGCCTTTTGGATAGTTCTCTAATGTCGAACACTGACACTTGTCAACAGCACACAGTAGGAAACCATGAAATCTGTTACATGGTATTTACGTGATTACAATATATTGATATTTAGATACTTCCTGATATAAAATAATAAATATTTCTTCAGATTTCAGGTGCAAGTGTTTCCTATTTGTGGACCCAATAGCCGGCCTTGAAATATACAATGCCAGTGTGTGTTCATACCGGTGGTTGGTTGTGCGTGCGCTGTACTGAATAATAATCTGAAATTTCTGCCAGTTCGTAGAGGGTTTTTTTTCCCCTTTTTTTTAATGATCTCTTTTAAATAGTGGTCTCCGTCCAGAAATACAAAGAAAGAACTGAATGAAATCCATTTGAGTTACTCCAGGAAGAGGTAAGATCAAGCAATGCCCTTTGTGAAGAAAGAGTTAAATGGTTAATTCAAGGCTACCATACACATTCATAAACACACACCACTCCCCGCCACCCCAGTGCAAAGCTATCTGGTCAGACGCTACATACACGGTGCCAACTTAAACCTATGGCAGTGGATGTTTATATAGTTTTTATGCAAGTGCTGATACTTAAGGGAAAAAACTAATCGGACACACATGTGTATTTTTATCTTTACAGTTGTCATGTATAAACTCTCTCCTGCAGAAAGTTGTATGTAGTGTGTCATAGCACTATTGCTGACAACACTAGCCAACACCGGTACTCTGTAAATTGCCAGGACAGTGGTTATCAGATACGATTAGAATAAAAACGATGTCTGTACTTATTGATTTCCAGTAAAACAACAATTGTGTTGAGCCATCATTGAGTCTAAGCTGATTCAAAAAATGTTTTCCCGCTGATCATGTAACACATTTATAGTGGTTTTTCTATGGACTTTAATTTGTGTCCTGCCCATGTCCAGTACTTGTTTCTGTGCATAGGCCTGTGCAAGCTATGTCTGACTCGGATCCCTAAACACACACAGCCATTCACTGATGGTAGTTAGGTTGCATAAAACCAGATAATAGTGCCAGCTGTGTGGTCGGAACAAGCAATCAGCTCTAAAGATCACTCTGATCTGTCTACCTCTAGATCTGCCAATGAGAGGTCACAAGCTCGCTGATATCCGTGCCTGCTCCTGTATAGGAACCTGCTCATTATTATTTTAGAATTATATCTTTATAAATGTTTTGTACATCTACAGTGAATACATATTGTCTGTAGTTGGATTTGTAATTCTGCAGAGCATTGCAAGCGGGTCAGTGTGCTGCCGGAGAGTCCTGCAGAGCATTGCAAGCGGGTCAGTGTGCTGCCGGAGAGGCCTGCAGAGCATTGCAAGCGGGTCAGTGTGCTGCCGGAGAGGCCTGCAGAGCATTGCAAGCGGGTCAGTGTGCTGCCGGAGAGGCCTGCAGAGCATTGCAAGCGCGTCAGTGTGCTGCCGGAGAGGCCTGCAGAGCATTGCAAGCGGGTCAATGTGCTGCCGGAGAGGCCTGCAGAGCATTGCAAGCGCGTCAGTGGGCTGCCTGCAGAGCATTGCAAGCGGGTCAGTGTGCTGCCGGAGAGGCCTGCAGAGCATTGCAAGCGCGTCAGTGTGCTGCCGGAGAGTCCTGCAGAGCATTGCAAGCGGGTCAGAAATAGTGACACTTTAGCAAGCACCTTTACAGCTGCAGATACTACACATTAAAGGTTTATTCACTGTTAAACTCATCATAACTGAGTTTCACTTCATCTTCATTTCCTATTCCCTTAAATGTGCAGTCCCATTTAGGAATAAAGTAAACTGCGGGATAAGGGCGGAAGGAGGAACAGATTAGGAAGGGTAACGGCAGCAAATCTGAAGTGTGGCAGATATTAGGGCAATAAAACCCATTTCAAACTTCAGATCACAGTGTTTGCAAACTGTCAGAAATGATTAAAAACACTTATCTGGGGTTTTTTTTTTCTTCTTTCTTAAACATGCATCAATTTCCAAGTTTTAACCTACTGTGCATATTACTATGTGAGAAAAATGGGGATGATCTTTGATAAAGCGCCTCCACGGCGGGAAACGCGTCAGAGTTTTTTAATTTAGTGTGTCTGCCCTTTTTTGGCTATTATGCCTAATAAATAAACTCATTTTTTGCATCAAGCCCTCTTTATTATTTTGGCAGTGCTCTGCTCTTTCACTACTATTTTTTGTGCATATTACTGCCATGCAGTTTGTTCCTGTGTGGGATTGCACCTTTAGGCCTCGGCCAGGCTCCCCGCTGGCGCGCTGAGGCTCAGGGAAAGCGGGTGCTTTCCCTGGCCTTGCGGTTGCTTGCCCTGCGCGCGGGCCGGGGGGCGGGCCAGTGGCGTCACTGAGCTGGTTCGCCCTCATTGGGCGAACCGCTCACGTGACCGGCCCTGCGCGCCGGCGAGCGGGGGAGTTTTAAAATTCCCTAAGACCTACGCATCCGCGCGCTTGCGGAAGCGTAGGCGAGCCCCTACTAAAGCCGCTCTAATTGCGGCTGTAGGGGCTCAGTGCTGAGCGGGAGCGCGCCTCAGCACGCCTCCACCAGCAAGCAGTAAGCTTGGCCGAGGCCTTAGAGCTGCAGACCATGTAATATTGTGTGCGTGCGTTTGTGCACGTGTGCGCTGTACTATGAAAATATACTTGTAGCATTTTTTTTCTTTTAAAACAACTGTTACATTTTTAATTTGTTATAATGTAACACATTTTTTTTTCTATAGCAACCATTTAGAAAGTCACATCCCCTTCCTCTTCTGAAACAGGCTCTGGCACACCCCTTTTGCCCTCTCTCTAGTAGTGCACCAATTGTATCGAGTGACTGCCTGGTCACATGATCTTCCTCACAAACTTTGCCATATTAATAGGCAAATGCGTTCCACTGACTGCAGAATTCTCCTCTGTGCAGCCATTTAGTGAACCCCCTAGCTGAATCTTCGCCAATCAATCGCAGGAGAACGGATCGATCAGCAACTTAGCCAATGACTTATTGTGTGGATTGTATTGATGCACATATTAAAGGGGGGAGGGGGGGAAATAAAAACAGCAGCTTGAACTGCTGCTTAAAAATTCTATGCTTTTATGTTATTGAACATTTGTAAAAATAGATCCTAAAAACGGCAATTTCCACAAATTTTTCCAATAGTTTCCAAACCACCCCTTCTTTTTCCTTTAGCACAAGGTTCGCAGTGTATACACGTTGTGCTGCCGCATCAAGATCAGGGTTACTGCGGTTCCAAACGGCCTTATTGAAGATGCTAGACATTAGCGTGGCCTAAGCCAGTGGTGCTCAACTCCATTTCCCAAGCAGTTCTGGTCTACCAAGGTTCTCACATAGACCAGTGGACTCTTGTCCACAACCACATTAACAGGTCAAGTTTTAAGGATATCCCTGCTTCAGCACAAATGTTGCATTCCTAGATTGAGTCACTGGTGCTGAAGCAGGGATATCCTGGAAACCTGACCTGATGGTGGGGGTTGAGGACTGGGGTTGAGAACCGTGGTAGACCATAGCTGTTTGAGAAATTCCACGTAGTCTTGAAAGATATCCCCATCAAGGGCAGAGACACGGCGCAATTGGCGATTTTTCAAGCAACTCCGAAAGATGACGCACTCCTGCATCCAAACAGGCTGCATCTAACTCCCTTTTAATATCCCTAGTTAACTTGTCATTATTTTGCTTGAGTAATTGTGATGTCTGCTCTTCATTCCTCAGGCACCTGCTGCTGCTGCTGCTGCCGTGCCTCCGCCACAGGAAAAAGTGCAAGCCGTCATCAGTTTAGTATTACGATTAAGGTACTTCTTGGAGCGGTTATTGTGTTTTACAGACTTTGCTGGGTAGGGGAGGGCGACAAGTTACTAATCATGGATGTGAACTCGGGATTTCCCGCTTCCTTTTCTTTTAAATCATATGGATTTGTTGCTGCCAAATCTCAATGCGGGGGGGGGGGGGGGGGGGAGAGAAGGGAGGATACCCTCGCTCAGCTTATTGTAGACCAGTGTTAATTTCGGGGGGCGGGGGGATGTTGCAGTAAGTGCTAACTGGGATACAGTTTCATTATAGCAAAAGAGAAGGATCCCAGATATATAAGCACTCGGGTACCCCCCAAACGTTTTGTGCCTGTAGGTGGGTAGTGAGCAAGTCAATTCTTAGCCATTTTATTTGTAATACTTTAAAGTGTAGGTGATGGATTCGAACATATAACGGCGAACATGAGTTTAAAAAAAAAATTGTACAACGAGGAACTGCTGCTACATTCAAATAGGGGCATTTTTGGAAAAATGTAACTTAAAGCTGCAATCCCCCCCCCCAGAAGCCTATTTGAGTTTTTACTTCTATTCGTGTTTGTGTCTTATTTTCTAGCTACTGAGGTTACCATGGTAACCTTTGCACTGCACTTGGCTCTGGAGAAAGCTTCATTTTATCCACCACCGCCCCCCCCCCCCCACCCCGGACAATTAATATTTTAAATTTAAATTGGTGTTCTCGGGAACGGAGCAACAGATTTTTAAAGGATTTTAAAGGATTTAAAGGAAAGAAAAAAAAAATTAAGAGAGAATCCAAAAAAGGCAATTGGCGCACAATTCTGCTTTAAACTGAGCATCTGACTGACGTGTTATGTAGTGTAAGAACAGGCTTTTGTAATCCATATTCTTGTAACTGTTCATGCTGACCGCTATACAGTACATTAAATCGGCGGTTCCGTCCTCTCTCCTGCGGGTTCTAGACTGGCCACATGTTTCAGCCAACCAATCAGTGTCCTATTCATAAGACAAGGTGCATGCAACCACATCCACTGGGTAGTCCTAAAGCTGGGCTAGGTTTTCTGATTTCCCCCTGCCCCCCCTTCAAAACCCGAATTGCTGCTCTAAATGAGGTCACGTAGGTGGCACATAGGTTATGCTACACGATCACCATTACATTCGTAATTAGCAAAGCAATATTTAAAGCTGTCATTATCCCCCCTGCACTGCATGAAACTAGGGGATTATATTGGTGCTCGCCGAGTCCTCGGTAAGCATTGAAATCCCCAGTTCTTCCACACCACGCGTCTGCGTCGTGATATCGCCACGGTTACGGACCATCATCCTTGACAGCTCTGCTCCTCCCACACACGCTATCTCTGAAAACGGGCCATATGAGAGCTACCCCCTGTGTGTTTCAAGGAATTATCCTCCGGCTACACCCCCCCCCCCCCCCCCCCCCCCATGAGGATAATACCTGGAAACGCGTCGGGGTAGCTTTCTTTTGGCCAGTTTTCAGAGGGGGTTTGCTCTCTGAGAATAAGTGCAAGAGGTAAATGACGACAAAAGACAAAGGAGACCCTGCCCCGAAGAGCTAACACTTTGTTATGTTAGGCGGCTTAGAAACATAGTTAGACGTGCAGTCAGGGACCCCTGGTCTGCTTCAATCTTGTACTACATTTTATTTATTTTTAAACCTGTATTGCTGCTTTCAGTATGTGCTAATTGCACAAGTTATTGGTGTAAACAGATGAGGAATCTTTGTTACAGTAACGCCAAGTTGAAGGGGGCAAAGTATACTAATGACATTTTCATGGTTAATATGTTCCATGTACATGTTTGGCACTTTTTATTTTAAATCCGTCAAGTATAAGTCATTTTAGATTTTGAAGTCGCGAGGGTTTGAAAGGAAACGCAATGCTTTGGAAGGTTCTTACAGTTTGTATTAAATCTCTTTTGTGACTGGAACTTTGTGAGATATTAGGACCGTGGTGCATTTTCAGTCCCCTCTTTAGCGCGGGCGTTTTGTTTATTAGTAACTCTGGGCTGTCGTCAGATAAAATACAGAGGACGGCTTAAAAAAAAAAAAAAAAAAATATCCAAAAAGTCCGACACTTATTTTCAGGCTGACTGATAACATTGATAAACCGTTGATACATTTTTATTTGCGCTTGATGTGTCTGCTTCATCTAACACCGCGGGGCCATGTAATATCACGCTGCAATGGCAACGCGCCGCTGGAAGCCAAGGTAAGTTAGTTGCAGATGCCTTGCACGTTCCCCCGGCATTTAATTTAAATATCTTGGGGGAGAGCGCGGGACCTCTATAACCGCCACCCTCCCCCCCCTGAAAATCTGGGTTTCCCCCCCATGTTAGAGTTTAGAGGTGTGCAAAACTCTTCACAAAAAAAGTGTATCATTTGTTTGTAAATCGCCGAAGACACATTTTTGTCTTGTTCGTGCCGTGGAAATCGCCTTTAAAGAGGCGCCTGCACTGTAATATGATGAACAATCAAAGCATGATGAGCTTCATCGTCTGGAGCGCAAGTCTCACACCTTTCTACAAGATAAGCTTCATCACTTTAACCACATAAAACTTTATTTATCATTGGATTCCTACAAATGCCGCCCTTCATATAGGACCTGTATGACTCGGCTCATCCACTCTACTGTGGTCCCTTCCCAATTCAATTCCTCAATTACCCCCTTCAATTACCCCCATAATAAACTTGCAAACGTTGTTCAGTTTCTCTACCCTGTCTAGTTTAGCACCTTCATAATACCTTTAGATTAAGTTGAATTTGCATCCATTCTCCAACCTGAGACATACTACTTTACCTTTTTTGTTACAACAGTGTCCCTCATTCCCTCTAGAGCAGAGGTCCCCAACTCCAGTCCTCAGGGACCACTAACAGTGCAGGTTTTACGGATACCCCTGCTAGAGCACAGGTGGTTGTTAAAATGATTGGGCCACCTGTGCTAATGAGGATATCCTTAAATACTGCACTGTTAGCGGTCCTTGAGGACTGGAGTTGGGGACCTCTGCTCTAGAGTGTAAGCTCCCAGGAACGAGGCCCTCGTTACCTCTTTGTATCAGTTTGTGCAGGTTTATCCTTCTTTGTACTTAACTCTGTTTTATATTATTATTAAACCTCTGTAGCCCGCATTGTACCGCCCTGCGGAATAGGTTGGCGCTTAACAAATGAACGATGACCATTTATGTTATACAGCGAGAGAACCGCTCAGTAAATAGACTATTTCCATCCATTGAACTCTTTCCAGTGAGTCTCACTGCAGGAGCGGACACATGACGCGACCATGTCCTGGATGCCAGAAACTGAAGCGGGGAGAGCTCCACCTCCTCTTGGATCAGGCTGGCCGCTCCGTTTGCGTGGTCTGCATGATCACCCCCTAAAACATGAGCAGGTGCCCATGGCATACATGGTATGTCATAAGGGCCTGTGGCACGCACGGGCCCATGCTGTACCAAGTACATCATTAGATTGTAAGCTCTTCGGAGCAGGGACTCCTCTTCCACCATGTAACTTATGTCTGAAGCACTTATTCCCATGATCTGTTATTTGTTATTTATATGATTGTCAAGTGTATTACTACTGTGAAGCGCTATGTGCATTAATGGCGCTATATAAATAAAGTCTAGTAAACCCAAGTGATTTAGAACGGCGCTAAACAACAGTGATTGTGATAAATAAGTGATTCAATTAAAGTGAATTGTAAGGTGAAATAGAAAGAATTCTCAACCTTCACAGGGAATATGTACAGATTCCCTTATTAACAGTATTAGACATCCAAGGTTTGAAGGGAGCGATGGTTCAGGAACACCCCAAAAAAGAAATAGAAAATGATGGTGCAGCAAGTTCACACACTTGTGAACAAAGTGAAATCTTGGCTCAATTGAATTGCCCACTTACGACAGGTAAGTGGAAAAACAGCATAAACGGGGAACATGGTGGATGGAAACTCAGGAGGGCTCTTACTCAGGATGGTTTTCATAGAAGACAACAAGGAGAGACCATGGTGTGGACCAGTAAACAAATTTATATTATTAAAAAGCATAAGAAATGTACTCACAATGTGTACATCGATAACAGGCACGTAAGGTTTTACTTGAGGCAGTAGATTAACGCCGGGAGAGGTGGTAAGCTTGCTGTTCACTTCAGAGCTCCCTCAGGCGGATCGCGGTGGATAGCGTCTGACGTTCAAGTAAAACCTTACGTGCCTGTTACCGATGTACACATTGTGAGTACATTTCTTATGCTTTTTAATAATATAAATTTGTTTACTGGTCCACACCATGGTCTCCTTGTCTTCTATGAAAACCATCCTGAGTAAGAGCCCTCCTGAGTTTCCATCCACCACGTTCCCCGTTTATGCTGTTTTTCCACTTACCTGTTGTAAGTAGGCAATTCAATTGAGCCAAGATTTCACTTTGTTCATAAGTGTGTGAACTTGCTGCACCATCATTTTCTATTTCTTTTTTGGGGTGTTCCTGAACCATCGCTCCCTCCAAACCTTGGATGTCTACATGCTATATAAGTAAAGACATACATACGGGCACTGTAAGCGTGAGTGGGCATGTCTCGTGCAGGCGCCAACATTTTTGGTGATGTTCTTTATGGTGCAGGAAGATCCAGGTACCCTAGAAATCAATGTTATCTCACATAGGTTTCAGTGCTCCATAGACCTAAAATTAGAAACAAAATGAACTAGCAGCAGGGACACTAACAAAGGGGAAAGGGTCTCGCTGAAAGCGGACACATTTCTGCCTTTTGGATAGTTTCTCTAATGTCGAACACTGAACTTGTCAACAGCACACAGTAGGAAACCATGAAATCTGTTACATGGTATTTACGTGGATTACAATATATTGATATTTAGATACTTCCTGATATAAAATAATCAATATTTCTTCAGATTTCAGGTGCAAGTTTTTCCTATTTGGGACCAATAGCCGGCCTTGAAATATACAATCCAGTGTGTTTCATACCGGTGGTTTTGTGCTGCGCTGTACTGATAAATAATCTGAATTTCTGCCAGTTCGTAGAGGGTTTTTTTTCCCTCTTTTTTTAATGATCTCTTAAAATGTGTCTCCTCCAGAAATACAAAGAAAGAACTGAATGATATCCGATTTGAGTTTACTCCAGGAAGAGGTAAGATCAAGCAAATGCCCTTTGTGTAAGAAAGAGTTAAATGGTTAATTCAAGGCTACATCATCCTCATAAACACACACACTCCCCGCACCCAGTGCCAAAGCTATCTGGTCAGACGCTACATACACCGGGCCAACTTAAACCTATGGCAGTGGCATGTTTAATAGTTTTTATGCAAGTGCTGATACTTAAGGGGAAAAAACTAATCGGACACACATGTGTATTTTTATCTTTACAGTTGTAATGTATAAACTCTCTCCTGCAGACAAGTTGTATGTACGTGTTCATAGCACTATGCTGACAACACTAGCCAAACCGGTACTGTAAATTGCCAGGACAGTGGTTATCAGATACGATTAGAAATAAAAACGATGTACTTATTGATTTCCAGTAAAAACAACAATTGTGTTGAGCATCATTGAGTCTAAGCTGATTAAAAAAATGTTTTCCCGCTGATCACTGTAACACATTTATAGTGGTTTTTCTATGGACTTTAAATTTGTGTCCTGCCCATGTTCCAAGTACTTGTTTCTGTGCATAGGCCTGTGCAAGCTATGTCTGACTCGGATCCCTAGAACACACCAGCCATTCACTGATGGGTAGTTTGCATAAAACCAGATAAAGTGCCAGCTGTGTGGTCGAGAAACAGCAAACAGGCTCTAAGATCACTCGATCTGTCTACTCTAGATGCCTAATGAGAGGGCACAAGCTCCTGAAATCGTGCCCTGCTCCTGTATAGAACCTGCCTCATTATTATTATTAGAATTATATTCTTTATTATAATGTTGTGTACATTCTACATGAATACATATTGTTGTAGTGGATTTGTAATTATTATGATCTTATGCTTTGATACTCCTTAGAGGCAGTGACCGTGTCCTAGAAAGTCTCTATTTTTATTTATTGCGTGCCTGATTCTTTTGCCATTGGAAGATTGGATATTTTTTAAATCTTTTTATAATGTAGATTAGAGGGTGGGCAACTCCAGTCCTCAAAGGCCACCAACAGGTCAGGTTTTCAGGATATGCCTGCTTCAACACAGGTAGCCCAGTCTTTGAGCCACTGATTGATTCTGTGCTGAAGCAGGGATATCATGAAAACCTGACCTGTCGGTGGCCCTTGAGGACCTGAGTTGCCCACTCCTGATTTCTTGTATCACTTTTTTTTTATTGAGAACAACATACATCCAAATGATAACGACAATGTCATAGGCACATGACATGACTTTTCAACTGAGTTAAACATGTTGTCCCAAAATGGGTATTTTTCAGTTGGTGGGGGGGGGGAGGGTGTAAGGGGGGGGGGGGGAGACATACTGGGGGGGGGGGGAGGATGGGGGAACTCTGTTTTCTTCCTCCCTTTCCATCAGTACGAGGACGGCCTAATGCAGGCCTAGTCCTAGCGGGCCGCTCCAGGGGTCCCAGGTATTCCGAAACTGTGGCGTTTTTTTATTGAGCATTGCTGTAAGTTTATCCATGGCCATGACCTCGTCTATTCTTCTCAACACCGTGTTTCTCGCTGGGGCTTTGGTGTGTTTCCACGCCGCCGCTATTGAGCATCTGGCTGCGGTTAGGATAGCTGATACTAGTCTACTCAGGGGGGGGGGGGGCAGGTCGTCTATAGGTTTGCTCAGCACGAAGGTCACGGGGTCCAGGGGGAAAAGAAGCCCCGTAGTTTCTTGTAGAAGCTTCTGGATCTTTGTCCAGTACCTCTGAATCTCCGGACATGACCACCAAATGTGGGCCATGTCCCCCTTTTGGCCACATCCCCTCCAGCACAGGTCGGGAGTGCCGGGGAAGATCTGGCTCAGCCTAGCCGGGGTCAGGTACCACTGGAATAGTATTTTATATATGTTCTCTTTTGTCACTGTCATATGTAGAAGCACATGCACACCGCTGGTAGGTGCTGGAGGGGGGTACTTATCTGCCGGTGCGCTGTATCCAGGGAGGTCCAGACATCCCAGAGGTACTTAAGCAAAGGAATGGAAGCAGGCACACGGTCTTTCAAAAGGTGCAGTTTATTGTGCCACCAAAGGTCCAACGTTTCGGCAAATAGATTGCCTTTATCAAGGAGAGGGCTACAGAACATGCTAAACATACCACAATATATACCCAAATGGGTACTCACTCCCCCACGATCACTGCTGCCTTGCTCCTGGATGTCAACGCCCCCATCGTGTCGTCAGGGCGCCAGCGCGACGCGGAGTGATGATGTCATGCACCACCAGGGGAGGAGGAGACAGCCTCCCCAATGCCTGTAACAGGCCAAGATGGCTGTCCTGCAGGAAGCTGGAAACTCAGGGAGCCGCCCCCTCACTGGCAGCAGAGGCTCCCCTGGTGACGTCATCACGCCCTCACGGGGGAGGGGGGGGCGGGCCCCAGGCATCAGACCTGCCCTGGAGTGGAAGAAAGACAGCCTGATGCCCAAGGAGGACTGAATGATCGTGCTGGGGTGAGAGCCCTTACATAAACAATCAAGTGTAATGTGACTATTTAATTATTTTATTTAATAAAACTGTAAAGTGTACAAACTAATAGTATAACCACAGTGTCATCTAATGCAGTGTATAAAAAATGGTGGAGGCTGTATTTATGCTAGCAGCATTACATATAGAATTAGAAAAAAAGAAAAGAAAAACAGCGCAAAAAAACCTCATCGTGTAGTATTTAAAGAGTATTTATAAAATAAAAAGGTGATTATTGCACGTTCATCAAGAAACAGCATATATCAACAGGACATGTTTTGGACATGTTACCACTCCTGGAAACTGCTCCGTGTGGGCTCACTGTGTATCTGGATGATCCTCTGGTCCTCAATAACTGTCCCAGCGAGGGGTGCACACCTCGTTAGGAATTCACCCCACAGTGTGAGTCTGCTTAATGACGCTAGTCTCTGGTCTCCGGCGGGCCAGTCGGCGGGAAGTTCAAAACCTCTATGAGGGATCTCCCATCAGCTGTGGTCGGAGCGAACGCTGTACTCACACAGGCTATTCCGGGTTGAGCCGCAGTCGTTCTGACGTCATCAGACGGCGCCCTTGTAACACTCGCGCCTGCTCGCGGATGGCATTAGAAGCAGTAAAAGTCCAGTAAACACGTTAAGGAATATGCTGTATATAAAAGCCGCAATGGGTATTGATAAAGATGATGATGGAACGCGCCCTCTCCTACGCGTTTCGTAATCGATACTTCTTCAGGGAATGTCCTGTTGATATATGCTGTTTCTTGATGTACGTGCAATAATCACCTTTTTATTTTATAAATACTCTTTAAATACTACACTATGAGGTTTTTTTGCGCTGTTTTTCTTTTCTTTTTTCTGTATTAGTTGGACAGCTGAGCCATCCCCCAGGAACAGCAGCATAAAACCTCCCTATTAAGGTTGTATATTAATTTGTTCACAATATCACTTAACCTCTATATACCATTAATGAGCGCATCATCTGTTTTATTCATATAGAATTAGAACCTGAAAGGATACATGATACATATAGATAAATGCATATACAGCAATCCTTAGAGGAGCATAATGTACATAATGGGTTGCAGGGGTCCACGGCGAGACGCACAGAGCCTTACAGAGTCCTTCTGCTACCTCCTGTTGAGAAAGCATTTGAAATTTTGTTGTTCATTAAGACCCCTGCCATTACTTGTCTGCAATGTGTGGATCCAATAAGCCTCACGCCTCAGTAAAAAGGTTTCTTTATCAGGGTATCCTTGTCTTGGTGCTATGTGTTCAATCCCCATCACTCTGAGGGATGACACATTGTGTCTGTGTTCAACACAGTGCTGTACCAGTACAGTAGGGTCCGTACCCTTACGTATCACACTTTTGTGTTCAATGTATCTCACTTTAAGCATGCGTGTAGTCTTGCCTACATAGATAAGACCACACGGGCACCTGATAATATACACCACAAATGTAGATCTACATGTAATACGATTATGAATAGTGATTCTATGTGGATGACAAAATACGTCCCCGGTAGTAAGACTGTTACACACTGAACAAGTCATACACCGGAAGTTACCCTGTTTACCGCCTTCTAGGAAGTGGGGCGTATGGTAGTGGTCCTTGTTGTCAGCATGTATCAAGTTGTCTGACAAGTTTCTCCCTCTCCTATAAGCGATCAAGGGGGGTGTCTGACAACTAGCTGCTAACACCTCATCATTCTGCAGCAGGTGCCAATGTTTCTTGATAGTAAATCTGACAAAATTAGTGGCCCTATTGTATGTGGTGGAAAATACAATGCGTTTCTCATCCTTAGTCGCCCTATTAGGAATCACCTCTCTGTTAAGGGCTGCATCAAGCACTGCCGGGGTATATCCCCTTTTAGTGAACCTTTCACGAAGGTCATCCATGGCCGGTGCTAGTTTGTCTTGTCGACTAGTGATCCTAGAAACCCTCACTTTTTGTGAGAAAGGTAGGGCATTGATGAGGGATGGGAGATGGTGACTGTCAGCACGTAACAGAGCATTTCTGTCAGTATCTTTCCTGTAAAGGTCTGTGTGGAACTCACCATTTTCTTGGGAAATCAGGACGTCTAGAAAGGATAATTGCTTAGAGCTCCAGACATTAGTAAGCTGTACAGGAGAAGGGAGATTGTGTAAATAATCAAAAAATGACAATAACTGGTCCTCAGTACCTGTCCACACAAAGAACAGATCGTCAATATATCTATAATACCCAATTATGTATTTATAGTATATTGATGCATATATGTACTTCTCCTCAAAATCTACCATAAATAGGTTGGCATATGCGGGCGCCATGTTGCTGCCCATCGCAGTTCCCTTAATTTGCAAAAAATGCTCCTTTTCAAATTTAAAATAGTTTTTATGAAGGATGAAGTGTAATAGGAGCAAAATATATTCAGTGGGGACTGTCGCCTGGTAATGGGCAGATAAAGCAGTTTTTACTATATTTAAGCCATCCTCATGAGGTATAATAGTATACAAGCTGGAAACGTCCATACTGACCATTATATGGTCAGTACCATTGCGTGGAATATCTTTGAGTTTGGTTAAAAAGTCAAAGGTATCCTTTACGTATGACCGTGCTTTTTGTGCTATGGGGTTGAGGAATGTGTCAACATATATGGCTAATGGCTGATTAAGTGAATGTATAGCTGCTATTATTGGTCGCCCTGGAGGTGATTGGAGATTTTTATGTATTTTCGGGAGGGTGTAAAACAGTGGGCATTTGGGATGTTCTATTGTAAGAAATTCTGCTTCAGTCTCAGATATCCAGCGGTTATTAAGGCCAAGCTGGATAATCTCCTTTATCTCCCTCGCATACGTCGGAGTGGGGTCTCTATCCAATTTGATGTAACAATCAATTGAGCTCAGTTGTCTTGTAATTTCTGTTTTATATGCTATGTAGTCTTGTATGACAAGGGCGCCACTTTTATCTGCCCTTTTAATGATAATATCACTATTACTGGACAGTTTTTTAAGGGCGTTCTTTTCCCTAAGTGTCATATTATGCGTGATGGGGATTGAACACATAGCACCAAGACAAGGATACCCTGATAAAGAAACCTTTTTACTGAGGCGTGAGGCTTATTGGATCCACACATTGCAGACAAGTAATGGCAGGGGTCTTAATGAACAACAAAATTTCAAATGCTTTCTCAACAGGAGGTAGCAGAAGGACTCTGTAAGGCTCTGTGCGTCTCGCCGTGGACCCCTGCGACCCATTATGTACATTATGCTCCTCTAAGGATTGCTGTATATGCATTTATCTAAATGTATCATGTATCCTTTCAGCTTCTAATTCTATATGTAATGCTGCTAGCATAAATACAGCCTCCATCATTTTTTATACACTGCATTAGATGACACTGTGGTTATACTATTAGTTTGTACACTTTTTTTAATTATTTTATTTAATAAAACTGTAGTCACATTACACTTGATTGTTTATGTAAGGGCTCTCACCCCAGCACGATCATTCAGTCCTCCTTGGGCATCAGGCTGTCTTTCTTCCACTCCAGGGCAGGTCTGATGCCTGGGGCCCGCTCCCCCCTCCCCCGTGAGGGCGTGATGACGTCACCAGGGGAGCCTCTGCTGCCAGTGAGGGGGCGGCTCCCTGAGTTTCCAGCTTCCTGCAGGACAGCCATCTTGGCCTGCTACAGGCATTGGGGAGGCTGTCTCCTCCTCCCCTGGTGGTGCATGACGTCGTCACGCTGGCGCCCTGACGTCACGATGGGGGCGTTGACATCCAGGAGCAAGGCAGCAGTGATCGTGGGGGGGTGAGTACCCATTTGTGTATATATTGTGGTATGTTTAGCATGTTCTGTAGCCCTCTCCTTGATAAAGGCAATCTATTTGCCCAAACGTTGGACCTTTGGTGGCACAATAAACTGCACCTTTAGAAAGACCGTGTGCCTGCTTCCATTCCTTCTCTTTTGTCACTGTACAGATTGTGGCCAACTCCCAGATATCCTCCCACTCTTCCATATCTATCTGTACATTGAGGTCCTCTGACCATTTTTGCATATACTTGTGGATTGGGGGGCTGGTTGCCGACTCCATCCCCCTATAGATCTCTGAGATCAGACCTCTCTGGTAGGAGCCCTTGCCGCAAAGGCATTCAAACCTGGTTAATGGGGGGAATTTAGCGTTTGGGGCTAGGGATAGAAGGAAGTGCCTAATTTGCAAAAATTTGAACAGATGGAAACCTTGGTGTTTATGTTTGTCGTGGAGTTCTTGGAAGGAGAGGATCTCCTCGTTTTTCAGCAGATCGGCAATCAGCCTTATTCCTAGACCTTGAAATTGGTCGAATTGTTTTTTGGAACACCCAGGCGGGAAGTGTGGGTTTCCAAATATGGGGGTAAGTTGGGATGGGGTAGCTAGCAGGCTATATTTCCCTTTGTTCTTGAGCCAGACATCCCATGTGCATCTCATTGCCCCCAGAGCGAATCGCCGTGGTCCTCCCTCCCTTCCCACAGGAGACCAGAGATGGACCTGGAGGGTGGCAGGTGCAGCATGATGTTATTCGATCGCTAGCCAGCTGGTGGAGGCCGGGTCGTAGTTCCAAACTACAGCCTGCTTCAACTGGGCCGCCGAATAGTATCTGATCACGTCGGGGACCCCCACACCTCCTCTTGTCTTGGGGGACAACATCACAGACCTTGGTACTCTTGGCCGTTTATCATTCCAAATTAATTGGAACACAAGGGCCTGGATATGTTTCAGGGCTGCAATTGGGACGGGGACAGGGAGTGTTTGGAAGAAATAAAGAAGTCTCGGCAGGACATTCATTTTTATTGATATAATTCTTCCAAACCAGGAAATTTGGAGCTTTTTCCATTTCTCCAGGTCTTTTTTGATTTGGTCAAACAAGGGGGGTAGTTGGATTGGTATAGGGAGCTATAGGTGCTTGAGATTCTGACTCCTAGGTATTTAATATGGGTAGTGCTCCATCGATATTTATAGTTAGCTTGTAGGAGTCTCCATTCCTGGTCTAATAGGGATATGTTTAGAGCTTCTGACTTGTCCATATTGACTTTGTAGTCAGATACAGTGCCGAATTGGGATAGCAATCTTTGGAGATTGGGGAGGGAGACGTGGGGGTCCGCGAGGGTCAGGATCACATCATCAGCAAATAAAGAGATTTTGTACTCCGTTTCGCCAATTCTAATACCTTTAATGCTCTGATCTTCCCTAATTGTGGCCGCTAATGGTTCAATTGTTAGGGCGAATAAAAGAGGGGAGAGGGGGCAACCCTGCCTAGTTCCATTTCTGATCTTAATGGGGTCCGAGAAGCCCCCTGAAATTTTTACATGTGCTGTTGGGTTTTGGTAGAGGGCTCTAACCCCCTGCAGGAAGGGGCCACTGAATCCAAATTTCAGCTTAGTTTGATCTAGGAAGGACCATTTGATTCTGTCAAACGCTTTTTCTGCGTCAAGACTAAGGATCATCACTCTGGTTCCCGTGAGGCGCACATGGTCTATTATATCCACAATTTTGCGGGTGTTGTCAGAGGCCTGTCTACCTGACACAAATTCTACTTCATCTATATGAATGAGCTGTGGGAGAATTGGGTTGAGCCTGTTTGCCAAGATCTTGCTATAGAGTTTTAGATTGGTATTCAGAAGGGAGATTGGCCTATAGTTGCCACAAAGGAGAGGGTCTCTACCCTCCTTGTGGATAATTGCTAGGTTTGCCACGGTGATTGTAGAGGGGATCGGTTCCCCTTGCAGGCCCACTCCTGATTTCTAGAAGGCTAATTCTAATTTTTGCAATAAATTTACGGTAGTTGTATTCCATGGCGTCTTTATTCAAAAAAAAGTCTTTAGGAAGAGGTTTAGGCCGAAAGACCTATTCCAGTCCATGCAAGTTGTCTTATAGCTTAGCACCGCTTTAATAATAGGCCCCTTAAAATGCTAAGTTGCAGCAAGACCTTTAGCAATTTAATTCTCAATAAATTGAAAGTGGCCTAAGTTTTTCAGTGCCACTTTATAAGGCGTGTGTGCGTGTGTGCGTGTGTGCGTGTGTGCGTGTGTGCGTGTGTGTGCGCGTGTGCGCGTGTGCGTGTGTGTGTTATCCTTGCAATGATGGCAAATAAGTGAGCACAGAACTCTCCCTTTCGTTTCTTGTAGCTTATCTTGCGACAGTCGACTGTGAAATGTTCCTAAATTGGTCGTATCTGCCCTCTTTCACCCACCCCGTGGCAGGGGAATTATACAGCAGTGTTTGATCTACTACTTTCCAGAGTATATAAAAGCAGAAATCAAAGGGGTTAATGTTGGTATTGGTGGGTTTTAGGGTAAAGCCATGACCATAGTAGACGCGACTGCGCGAAACACCGCAAGCGACAAACACTCGTTGCTTAAACCGGTCCGGCCATACTAGGCGCGATGTGACTCGCGCGACAGGATTTTCAGCCGACAAATGTATTTGATTTTTCCAGCGCGGCCACATGACGTGAGCTGTTGTAACCAATGAGGGCGAACCTCAATTTTTCAGCCTGCTTCCTGTCCATGTTCCAGTCAAACGTGTCACACGTGTCAACGGAGGCCACACATCGCTCAGGCAAGAGCCGCGCGAACCTGTTTCGAGGTCTGGCGCGCACAGTCACTTTTACTATGGCCAACGGTTAAGATCAAGGACTTTGGCGGCTGAGTCTCTCCAACGATGTCACTGGTGGCTAAACAGCAGCAGTCACTTGGTCACGGCAAAACATCTGTGACCAGATGTCCTAGACCGCCTCGGAGGGGATACTAGAGGAAACGCCAGCCAGTGATAAGACTGGGGAAGATGCAGGAGCCGGTGATGAGGCTGGGAAAGATGCAGGAGCCAGTGATGAGGCTGGGAAAGATGCAGGAGCCAGTGATCAGGCTGGGGAAGATGCAGGAGCCAGTGATCAGGCTGGGAAAGATGCAGGAGCCAGTGATACGGCTGGGAAAGATGCAGGAGTCAGTGATACGGCTGGGAAAGATGCAGGAGCCAGTGATAAGGCTGGGAAAGATGCAGGAGCCAGTGATAAGGCTGGGAAAGATGCAGGAGCCAGTGATAAGGCTGGGAAAGATGCAGGAGGGGGGTTGTGCTCCGAAAGACTCCTGGATGACTTTTATATTTTCTGAATCCTTTTTTTTCTAGGTGTACTTGCTACTCTAGCTGAACATTTGGTGTCACGTTAACAATTTATACATGTTTATTTACTGTGACCTGTATTATCTCATTTAATACTTTTATGTCTTGTACCTTAGTTTTTTGAGTAACGCTGACATCAAAATTCCCATTTCTTCTTCCCACCCCACCCATCCCTATATTTTCTCATTCGTTTGCTCTTCCCTTCCTCCGTGCCATCCATCTTTTTCTTTCTCCGTGTCTCATCATTTCACTTTATACTATAACGTCCTGTCACCCCAATCACTTGCCCAGCTTCCTAATACAGAGGTGCCTCGACTGGACATTACAACTCTGGGCTGAACCATACTGTAGAATAACCTGCAATGGAAAAATAATCTTTTTATGATGGTTTTTGTCCTCTTGTTCCTTCAAGTCATTGTGTGGCCTGTCCAGCTATCTAAATTCCTACTGCATACACAGTTGTTCTCTAACAATCTACAATCACAAAGCAGCTTCCTGCATTTCTTATCTGATAGCTTATTGGCATTTTAGATGTCAGCAAATTCATGAGTAAGACCTTCTGTAAGTAAGTTAATCTGAAGTCTTCCTACTCGTGACTTCTACTATTTTTAGATTTCCTGAAGAAAGAATCCTTCCTAATAACATTTTTTTTTTTTTAAATACAACCTTTATCTGTCTCCCTGGTGCAAAAACCCTGCACGAAATTTGCTCAACAAAAGAAAACCAAAAATGCCCTTGGTGTTTAATGGGAAATATTTTTCTTGATAAACTGTAGTGCCGTTTCTCTGCCCTAGTTTTGCAGCTGGAGAGACTTTGATAAAGGATCCCCCACCAGTTTGTTATGATTTATTTATGACTTGCATACGAATAAAAACGTATTCGTATTCTTTCGTCAAGTTGAAACCACTCGGATCGAAAAATGGCCTTTCGTCTTTGCTTGTGTCATCGGTGTATTTGAGACTGTAAATCACTCTGTTGTAATCGGCACTAAAAGCCTTTTAAGCCTCTAAGCAGAATTGTGTCTGTTTCCTAGATACTGCTGATGGTGTATCTCAAGAACTCGTTTCGGCTGGTCTTGTCGATGGCAGAGATTTAGTAATAGGTAATTGTATATCAACGCTCAACTTTACTGGGAGGTTTTGATGCCATGTATTGGACCAAAGTTAAAGTTCCCTTATGACCAGCCAACAAGGATAAGAGGACTAGATACACTCACTTTTTAATGGTGAAAGGTTAACGGATATTTTAAATGGATTAAATGATATCCGTTGCCGCCATTTTTAGCTTTTGATGACATCGACTGCTAATTATGTGCCTGAAACCAACCGAGAACATATACATTATTATTCCATTACTATTGCCCTTTAGAGTGGCCAAAACACCACCATGGGTTAACTTCGGTGTCTCCACTTCCGATCACGTTCACCACTGAAGGCACCTTGGAAACGAGCTTTAATAGCATGACGTGCCTGGTACATCACAAGAGCCCCTGGCGGGCTGGCCCTCGTGATATCATTAAGGCAGAGGGTTTGTACCTTGGTAGCACTGACATTTTAAAGAATTGGTCATTTTTAGTTTTTGTTCGGTTAGTCGTCATTTTATTATGTACACCAGGGGAGACCAGGTGACTCAGTCGTTCAGACTGAACTGACCTGTTGGTGACCCTTGAGGACTGGTGTTGGCAACCAACCCCCGGTGTACACAGTCATATAAACAATTGTATCTCTTCTTCGTGGTCTCAGTTGCAGCCAATTTGCAGAAGATTGTGGAAGAACCTCAGGCTAATCGAGCAGTGACCTTCAAACTGGTATGTATTTCATCATCTGTGCGCAAATCTGGGAAACCAGACAAATGAAGTCATCTACAGAGGTTCCAAAATAAAACATTAGCGCCTACGAAATGCAGTTGTACTTGTATGAATTAGTAATTGAATTAATTATATGTATAGATTTTGCTTTTCTTTTTCACATGCTTGACGGTGAATACACCGGTAGAGAGATATACACACACACACAGGTAGAGAGATATACACACACACAGGTAGAGAGATATACACACACACAGGTAGAAAGATATACACACACACAGGTAGAGAGATATACACACACACAGGTAGAGAGATATACACACACACAGGTAGAGAGATACACACACACAGGTAGAGAGATACACACACACACACAGGTAGAGAGATACACACACACAGGTAGAGAGATACACACACACACTGGTAGAGAGATACACACACACACTGGTAGAGAGATACACACACACACACACACACACACTGGTAGAGAGATACACACACACACACTGGTAGAGAGATACACACACACACACTGGTAGAGAGATACACACCACACTGGTAAAGATAACACACAACACTGTAGAGAGATACACACACACACTGGTAGAGAGATACACACACACACAGGTAGAGAGATCACCACACACACACACACAGTAGAGAGATACACACACACACAGGTAGAGAGATACACACACACACACACACACACCACCAGGTAGAGCGAGAGATACACACACACAGGTAGAGAGAGAGATACACACACACAGGTAGAGAGAGAGATACACACACAGGTAGAGAGAGAGATACACACACAGGTAGAGAGAGATACACACACACACACACACACGTAGAGAGATACACACACACACACACACACACACACGTAGAAAGATACACACACACACACAGGTAGAGAGATATACACACACACACAGGTAGAGATATACACCGTTCTGTGGCTAACGAAATACTTTTATTTCTGCGAGCTTTCGAGATACACTAATCTCTTCCGGCGTTGTTGCAATGAATAAAGCAAGATTTAACTTAACATTGCAAGATGCACTGTTTTTATCTGTGATAGAAACCTATCCCTCCTCCCTGTGCATTATGCGATTTATGACTTGAGGTGTTAAATTGTGAGTGTGTGTGTGTATGTGTGCACGCGCGTGTGTAAAGCGCCCACCGTGTATACAGCGCTTTACAGAAGGTGTGTGTGGAGTGGGAGTGTATACCAATGGTGTGGGTAGGTGTGGAAATATAAGAGTGTGTTGCATTACTAAAAGTGTGTTTAGATACTATGTGGTCCCTATTGGTAAATAGGGATGGAATTACATGGAGTATTTGTATGTGTACGATACAGCTGTTTGTGCAATCATATAGCACAGTATGTATAGACATGACTTTAAGCACAAATGGGAAGAGTTCTCGTGTCAGTAGTGACTCATGAAACTGCGGTCGCGGTTTAGGCCACAGCTAAGTGTCCCGAACAGTTGCATAAATTTGTATTCGTGCAACCGTCTCTTTTGGTGTTCTAAGATTACCTTTGACCACCTTCAGATCGTTCACCTTATGGCCAGATTCAGAGAAATGTTTGCCGACAGGACTGTCTCTTGTTTCGCATGTGATGCTGTGGCAATGCAGATTCCTTCTCTTGTTTAGCCCCTGTCCCGTCTCACCTATGTAGTAGCAGCCCCCTGGGCATTTCGTGCAGTGAGGTACATGACATTGCTGGAGGAACAGGTGAACCTTCCTCTGATTTTGTACTCCAGATTCATGTGTTGTTTTTATATTGTGCCCGCTGTGTGGAGCATTGCGCAGGTTTTGCATCTTGCGTCCTGGCATGTGCTTGTCCCGCATTCAGCTGTATCTCGAAAGCTCGCACAAATAAAAGCATTTCGTTAGCCACAGAACGGTATCGTATATTCATTTTTGATTATTAAGCCCGGCTAACACGGTAGAGATACCCCTTCATACGTATATATTTATTTATTTGCGATGTTGCCTGTTGTGTTGGCAATGAAAACTGGCCCGGCACATTTTGATGTTTGCCAAACATCATGTGGTATCCAGCCATTCTCTCGGCCCTATGCACATATAGAGCTACAGTATGCTAGGATGTGAAACGGAGGATAATCCCTTCTCATGCATTCAGCCACAATATACATCCAGTGCTAAAAACTATACAGCGGCCTTTGGCACAAAGGTGTCTACTACTTTTTGTATCATGGCCAATTGTTTTGAAGAGCACTACCTGTTTTAGGTGCTCTAACAGGACTGTAGTTGGGCAGTCAGCATTATATTGTAGCTCTCGTGTAAAATAAGAATGAAGAGAATACAAAGTCGTTCAGAGTCCATCAGTTGTCCCATAGAGCAGGCCTGAGCTTTGGCACTCCTATAATGACGTTTATTTTTCTTTCTCTGCAGGCCTCTGGAGCTGATCCTTCGGATATCCCTGACGATGGAAAACTTGTAGGATTTGCACAGCTCAGTATCAGCTAGGCTACCATTTTTTTTTTTTTATTATTATTATTATTTTTTTTGAGCCACTCCTTCACCAACCTTCATGTGCATCTTTCTAATACTTCTCTTGGCCTAAAGAAACCACTACTGCCAAAGAATCAAACTCTAGCTTCCTTCGGAGCTGTAACAATGAGTATTATTATTTTTGTTTTTCTCCAACAAGTCTCTAACTTACAGAGTAACAGCATTCACAGGGAGGTCAGAGCTTTGTAGCCAACAGCAAATGAGTGTTTCTGCACATTACAAAAGTGGATTTCTTTGTATTTTCCAAGTGAAACAGGCTGCTTAACCCCTTGAGTGCCAGATAGGCAATCAATGCAATGAGTTGCCAGCCCCTTCAGCACTAAAGGGGCTGGACACGTCCGTATTCTCATACCTGTTTGTTATTGTTGCCTTATTTGATAATACTACTGAGTATGAAACGAGGGGTTTCCACCACTCTAGGAAAACAAACAAAAAAAAAGACAGAGAAGCTTGTTTTGTTATCAATCTGATTTTTATTGGCTTTAATTTAAACGGAGCAGAACAGAAGTGTCAATAAAAACAGTGAATTATTTGAGTCTGTCATCCTGCCTCAGTTTGTAAGAGAAATAAACATGCAAAGGTTTCCTACACGGGAGCATTTCAGAGATTCTTTTCAACGTGTCACAAGCAGAACCATGCCAGTCCGTTCCAGATTGAATGCATACATTGTCTGCTAAGAATTCTCTACTTCAGTCCTCAAGATCCCCAAAATAGGTCAGGTTTTAAGGTTATCCAAGCTTCAGCACAGATGACTCGTTCAGTCAAAGACTGATCCACTGATTGAGTCACCTGTTCTGAAGCAGGGATATCTTTAAAACCTGACCTATTGGGTGGGGGGGGTCTTAAGGACTGGAGTTGAGAGCCCCTGCTCTACTCCTATTTGTTTCTCGACTCCTTTTAAGGTGCCCTCCCCACTGTTACATATTTTGGCAAAGGGGACCACGCCGAGTCAAAATAAATCCCATTGTTTGACAGCTGTCCCAAGTAGGGAAGTCTTTGGCTGCCATCTAGTTCCAGCCCAGGCCTCTAGTTACTTCATTGCAAGATGTACTGTATATGATCTAATATTGCCAACACACCAGCTTGGTGGCCATGTTTTCTATTTTTTTTATTTGATATTTTTTAGTTTAATAGAAGGACCCAAGGTGTCTTCTTTGTTAAAAAAAAAAAAAAAAAAAAATAAATCTATAGTGTATGTGTGCAATGTATACTATAGATTTTGAACATGCATTGCAGGGCCCTCTGCTACAGAAGGAATTCAAGATGCATTAATGGTTATTCGATGTCGAGCTCAACATACCGAATTTGGCACTCACCGCATGTCACGTTGGCAGGCGCACGGTTGGTCCGGATGACATTCATGGCACTTTTTGTTCCTTTCTGGGGGAGATCATGTTGACTGCTCTCACCGAGATGTCAACACAATTAGAACAGTAGAGGACTTATCTTCCATCTGCAACATCACAGGGCGGGATGGCAAGCATGTGATCTCTACACAAGCGATGACATAATTGAAATGCCGGAAGGTATGTGATGCTTGCCAGAGACATACTAGCACTGAAATTATTCAAGGTGGAGTCTAGATATTTATTTTAAAGGACCCCGTTATCCCCTTGCTCCCCAAAATAATTTTTTTTTCGCCCAAATCATGAGGTTTCGCTGAGCAAAACCGCTGCTTATTTAACACCGGAGACCCTTCTCAAATTCGAGACATCAGGGAAATCCCAAGCACGGTGCGACTCCAGTCACAGCAGTGTTCCTCTTACTCTTTGGCTCTCCATTTTTATTTAAAAAAAAACAAAACATAAGTTTACTGCGTAAAAATCTCCTTGGATTTGGTGGAGTATAGTAGTTCAATTCCCCCATTAAAGCTCCTCTTTGAGCCTGGATGGGCCCATTCAATCTCCTAATGGAACATAGAACATAGCGCACCAAGGTAAGTGTACTTCAGATTTTATAGTATAAAAGAGTTTTAATCCACCAAGCTGGTGACGCGGACCACCCCTGTGAGCCATTACCCATGCTGGGCTCCCGGTCTGCGTTTGGTGGAGCTTAATTGAATGGCAAGTTCGGATTTTACCTCTTATACGGAACTATAATATCTGATGTATACTTACCTCTGTGGTCTCTTCCTATTTTTGTTGTTTGGGCCATTTCGATTTGCCTTAGGACAGTGTAGTCGCCGCAAAATTCACTCTCGACTGAGAACTTGGCGTTTTCTCTCCGGTTTAGGAAAACCCACAAACCCCCCTGAGGTCAGGTTGTCACACCGTTAAAATCCACATTTGTATCGATGAAGCCTTTTAGACTCCTCTATTCTATAGTAATTCATTCGGTTCATCCTTTTAGTGAATATTCACTTTATTACAAAATTCAGATTGTTTCTTGGGAGAAAAAATAAATAAAATGTAGGCTCTAAATCTGACATTTAACCTCAAATCTGCCCTCTCCTCTCCAGCTATACTTCAGTCTTTACAGGAAAGGGTGTCTATGAAACCACAGCTTAGGGATCTGTGAACACATTTGGGAAGCACAAATTATTTACTACACAGCAAGAAAGTGTATTCTGGATCATGCACCGAGCTCAACAACAATCTCCTTGGCTTCATCCAGCGTGAATGCACCTTCAATCCCTTCAGTGCTACAGGGACCCTGAACTCACTCAGAGCAACATGATTGCAGGACCATTTACAAAGTGTGTACTTTTGTAGTTCAACATAACAGTATCATAGGAATCCTTGCAGCATTATTTGTTATGTACACACGGGGTGGCCAACTCTAGTCCTCAAGGGCCACCAACAGGTCAGGGTTTCAGGCTATCCCTGCTTCAGCACAGGTGGCTGTCATAGCTGAAAGGATAACCTGAACCTGACCTGTTGGTGGCCCTTGAGGACTTGAGTTGGCCACCCCTGAGATGAGCATTTCTGGTGTTTTTAATAGTATTGATTGCAAGCCTAAATGTGAAATACTATGTGGCCAGGATATGATACAAACTGAAAACAAATAGTTGGTGGAATGCATTAAAAGGTTCCAATTGGTCGGTCAGAACATTTACAATCTCTCGCATTCTTTCCTTCGATAGGTTTGCATGTAACACTAACCCTCAACACTGATATATCATTCATATTTTATACCATGCTTTGTCTTTTTGCTGATTGGAGATGATCTTTTCAGCATGAATGTATATATATATTAATGTATGATAAAATGAAACCAATATCAAAACTGTCACAATGTAAGTTACGTCGTTTCAATCCTTTTCATTTGACTGAAACTGATGCATTTCGCTGCCTGCGACTGCATCTGCTGTATCTCCACTAGTGAGACTGGCAGATGGCCAAACCATTTAATGGTTGCAAAAATCCTGTTCACAATATATTGGTGCGATGCGGGTGCCTGTGGCACTATTATAATGCAATATGTAGGGGGGGGGGGGTTGTTAGTACACCTGCTTACTTACAGTGGAGATATAAAATACAACACAGAATTATTGGTTGTGGAGCAAGGCTAGAGTATACCCATATCAAAGATTTTTAAGCAGCTGTCTCCTCTACTAGACCCCCATATTTTTACCTCCTGGGTACTAGGGCGCTGAGCCACGTTATTTTCAGCATTTAGGGCCCCCTAGTTCCTGAGGCACTAATCAGTAAACTACTTCCTGGTTTTGAAATACCCTGTGTCACGCAGGCCAATAGGAAGCTGGTACGGATGATGTTGCGGCTTACTCTTGGCCTGCGTGACGCGGGAGTTTTAAACCTCCATTTTGTTTCCTCTTAAGGGGAGTGCGAGGCACCACTTTTACTAGAATGTGTCTCGGGAACCAGAGGGTACCTGGAGCTGAAAATAGAGCAGTTCAGCTCTGGGAACCTCTAGTTCCCGTTCTGGTAAACCAACAAGTACACGTCTCTTATCAACAAGTTATAACAGGAGGAGGCGTTGGATACTTGGTCATATAAGAAAATAGGTATTCTGTATGGCTTTCAACACAATGTGCAATACATTATTTTAAATGTCTACTTTGGTATCATTATTTTTTAGTGTAACTCCCCCTATCTCCCCCCCAGCATGAGGGACAGGGTGTACAGTGAAAAGAATACAGACAGTCCTCGGTTATCCGACGCAATGCGTTACTCAAAATGGCGTTGGATAGCGAAACGTTGTAAAGCGAAACACGTTTTCCCATAGGAACACTGTTTAAATGAAAGGTTCCGTCCCTGAAGGCATTTTTAACACTAAATATACACCAAATATTTTACGCAGGCAATAAGATATGCAGCACACACAAATTATATAGTGTATATACTGATTATATGAGAGAGAGAGAGAGAGAGAATAAATAAATACACATAAACAACGTTGCAAAGCGTCGTAAGAGCGTTGGATATGCCGTTTTGGCGTTGTAAAAATGGGTATGCATAGCGTTGGATAAGCCATTCGTTGTAAAACGAGGACTGCCTGTAGATAGTATTATACAGTCCCTAGTATCTGTCTCTTTAAATAGGTTTGGGACATGAATAAAGAGTGTAGGTGAAATGCTCAGTGTTACCTTAATCTTCTCAGGGCTGAGGATCCGCGCTGGCTCTTGATGAGTACAATAATAGGGTAGGGCGCCAGGAACTTTTAACTGGTTTATTAAATCGGCAACACAGGCATCAACAGGACTGGGTGTCAGCATTCAGAAATAATACTAATCAGTCTCTCTCACTTGCGAGTCACATAGTGGCTCAACTCTTCCATAGAGCCTCTTGCCCGGCCAAGTCGCAGATCCAGACCCATGTTCAGAAATCCCTGGTAGTCAACCCCAGGTCCCTTATTAGCCCTGAGGATGGAACTATTCCTTACAGCAATTAAATCCGAAACCAGTAATTAAACATCAACCGCGGGTGCTGGGCGGCGCGAATGAGGCATGAATCCGGGGGATGCCAAATTTATAGTGCGTGGAATACCGGAGATGCAACGACAACGGCTCCGAGAAATTTTAGAATAAATGCTGGCACACAGCTAGACAACCTGAGTGGTTCTTTAGTATTATGAGAGCAGAAGTCATCTCCAGTTGAGGAATTCACATACAGTATTTCTCTTTTAACCTATTCAGTTTGTTTTCTGCACCGTTTTGGATGCATACTCCATTAAATGTTATGTTTCATTTAGAGGTTTTCTTGAGTGCATCAATAGGGATCTTGTGTATATAGTATGGTTCAGTAACTATCCCTGAGGGCACCCTTCTAGCTAAAATATATAAACACTAGAAGTTTTAGCAGGTATCTCCCTTATATTCCAGTAACTTCTTAAGATGCATTTTCTCAATGTTAACATCATACTAATCCATTACATAATATATTTGACTTCTTGGCTCTTACAAGCGTGCGGATGACAAACAGAAAAAGAATGCAAACTAACCCCATTTTAACATTCCTGAACTGTTATAACGTGGCTAAAACCTTTAGATATACATAGTAATACAGAGTTCCTGTAACATAGGTTAAAAAGATGTGTTCAGTGAGTTCAACCTCTGCTAGATCTGTGTGGATAATTTCAAAGTATACATTCGTGTTCATTATTTATTCTTGGAAGTAGCAGTCACTGCTAGGCCCAATGTAAACTAATGGCAGTTCCATGCCGCAGGCCCAGGGAGAACATTTAAACAATTCAATCATCCGCATAATAGAAAACAACATTTGTTTCTTAATAATAATAATAATAATTAAAAAACACATAGGTTTTTCTTTTTTTCAGGTCTGTCGGATTCATGGTTGTGAGTTACATATAGTTTCTGTGTGATTAATGTGGCTTCATAATAACTTGACACAGAACAAGAGAAAAATCAAATGTTTACCTTTTTTGATAGCTGTTTTGCCACTTTTAGAGAGAAATGGTTAAACTTCAGAAAAGCCTATCATTTCCCCCACTTCAGTTAGTTTACACGGATGGCACGCTTCCATTTCAGTAAGAAAGCCTGGGGTTCTTACCTTGGTATGTCCTGCATCCCATGGAGATGGTGAGGTGGGCTCAGAAGAAAGTAATATTTAAAGCTAACCATTCCGTGCTGGTGGCCACATTCTGAATCTGGGCGGATTCCAAAACACGGAGCGCTGTCAGGTTCTCTGTTTTTAGCGTAGAAGTGATCAGTAAACATGTTGGCATTCCTGCAGCATGCTTTCCTCAGAGCCCCTAGCCTTAAAATACGGGATTTGCATATCTTGTTTTTTTACAAGAAACTCACTTTTATACAACAAGCCCCCTAAACACTTTCAAGAGAGTTTACCCCAAGCATATTATGCATCTTACTCGGCCAAAAAGCGAGGAGAAGCTATATTATTTAAACACTACACCATTTATTCTAAACAAGGAGATAGCAGATCTAGAAGGCAGATTTCTAATTTTATATGGATCTTTATCCGGAGTGGAAACAAAATTGGTCAATGTCTACGCCCCTAATGAAGGCCATACAAAGTTTCTATTTGGGAAAAGGGAAGTGTGTGAATCCCTATCAGCTCAATCTAATTCGGCGATAATCATAGCAGGAGACATGAATATGGTAGCTACTCCAGACCAAGACAGGTCAAGCACAGTAGGAACTCCCCACACTAGACAAACAGAAAAAAAGGCCAAAGAATTTAGAGATATATTATAAGAATATTCACTCATTGATATTTGGAGAGCACAACACCAGGGGCAGCGGGACTTCACGTTCTACTCCTCCCCGCACCAGACCTATTCGAGGATTGACTACTTCCTAGGTACCAAAGAGGTTTTTCAGGCATCCACCCAGTCAGAAATAGGCTCTCATGGTCAGATCACGCCCCGGTCGAGTTGGTGCTCTCTCTACCCTTTGGTAAAAACAATCAATATAATTGGAAACTGAATGACTCCCTACTCAACCATTTAGAAGTAGAGGATAGTATCAAACAAAATACTTTATGCTGAACGAGGGAACGGTGGAATCCCCAGTGATACTATGGGAAGCCCATAAGGCAACAATAAGAGGAGCGTTCATTTCCATAGCATCACATAAAAAAAAGGAGAAACAAAAACTGTATAAAGAACTAGCGGAAAAAGTAAAATGACTAAAACAAAAGCAATACATCAAAAAAATTATTTAAATTATTAGATAAAACCAGGACTGAACTCAAACAGATCCAACTAGACGAGGTGGAGAGGGCACTAAGATGGACCAAACAAAAGTTTTATGATAAGGGTAACAATGCGGATCAATTATTAGCCTCCAAGCTTAGAGGCCTGAGAACCAAGTCACAAATATCGGTTATTCAAACCAAATCAGGAGTAAAAACGTTCAACGAAAAAGCGATAGCTAAGGAGTTCTCAGACTTCTACTCAAAATTATATAATCTAAATTTTCCCCAGAACAGATCCTCAGGATTAGAGGCTATTTCTAGATATTTAGAGAATTGTAATCTCCCAGAACTATCTGAGGCAAATTCCCAGGAACTAAACAAAGCTATATCACAGGAGGAATTGTCAGATGTAATAAAACAATTAAAAGTAAATAAGATGCCTGGACCAGATGGTTTTTCAAACTGATACTACAAGAAATTTAAGAAGGTATTAGCCCCATATATGCTTGAAGTTTTCAATTCATTTCTGGAAGGAGCAGCCATTCCGCCATCAATGTCGAAGGCGAATTTGGCAATTATCCATAAAGAAGGAAGGGACCCATTACAATGTGGTAACTACAGACCTATTTCCCTCCTAACTTCAGACCTAATTTTTTTTAGTAAAATTCTAGCAAATAGGCTTACCCCTATTTTGACAAGTTTAATACATATAGACCAAGTTGGATTTATCACGGGAAGACAAGCTTCCGACAACACAAGGAAAATTATTGATATTCTCGACCATGTGCATCTCTTCAACACGAAGGCAATCTTATTGAGTCTGGATGCTGAAAAAGCATTCGACAGAATAAGATGGGACTTTTTAGATCAAACAATGATCAAATTCGGATTTAAGGGCCAGTTTCTAGAGGGCGTTAGAGCTCTCTACAAAACTCCCACAGCATTCGTAAAACTCCCAGGAGGTGACTCAAGCCCAATAAAAATTATTAACGGTACTAGACAAGGATGCCCCTTATCTCTGCTCCTATTCGCCCTCACTATTGAACCCTTGGTAGCGACAATCGGAAACGAAAAAAATATTAAAGGAATTGAAATTGGAGGGACAAATTACAAAATTTCCCTATTCGCGGATGACATTATTTTGACACTAGCCAACCCATTGACTTCCCTCCCGAATCTACAAGCCCAATTAGAACAATTTGAAAAAATTTCAGGATACCAAATTAACAGATAAATCTGAGGCATTAAATATTACAATGACAGCACCTGAAATTAAACTACTACAAACAAACTTCTCCTACAAATGGAGTGCCTCAAAAATGAAATATCTGGGAATACAGATAACAAACTCATATAAATCACTATCTACACAATTACCCCCCTCTTTTTGCACAGATCAAAAAAGATCTGAACACCAGGTATCTTGGCTAGGAAGAATAGCTACAGTTCAAATGAATATCCTTCCAAGACTTCTATATTACTTTCAGACTCTACCAACAAATATCCCACTTACTGAACTCAAAAATATCCAAAATAGAATATTCCAATTCATCTGGAAAAACAAAAGACCAAGGGTGGCTAGATCAATTGTACTAGCCCCCAAGGACTGCGGAGGTATGGGAGTCCCGGATATCATTAAATACTATCAGGCGGCCCAACTAAAACAAGTTATAATGTGGGACAATAACCCGGCATTGTGCTGTTGGTTAGGAATTGAGTCTACCTACGCGAACCCTCTCTCTCTCTACCAGCCGCTCTCTGGTCTGGTAGAAGAGGAGAGATCTTCGCTGAAAACCTGAAGCTGGGTGCAATGAGATGTACATAGCAGATATGGTCTAGAAGTAAGGGGAAATATGATTTGGCTTCCTCCCCGTCCCTACTCACCCTGATAATTAATAACCCTGAATTCCCGCCTGGCTGCCTCCTGAAAGAACTGGTGCATTACAGGGACTTCAATATTGTAGTAGCTGATGATTTTGTAGCAAAAGGAAAAATTTTACCATACCAAGACCTCCAAAAAAAATACAATATAACCAATCTTCCGATATTTGGATATCTTCAGATTCGGCATTTCTTACAAACAATTTTGAAGGAAAAAAAATTCGGGATTTCAACCCCAAACAAAATTTGAAAAACTATGCAGAAGAGGCTACTACTGTAGAGGTTTGTTCTCAGAGATACATCTGGGAATGGCGAGAAAGGCGGCAAGCTCCAACCACAACTATATGTTGAAATGGGCCGAAGAGTTGAATGTTGAAATTGATAGGGAGGATATCTGGGAAGCCGCATCTAAAACATCGATTTGTACAACCATTAAGGAAAACATATATAGAATTCTATTCCAATGGTACCTCACTCCGAATAGGTTGAGCCAGATTTTTCCCGGATCCCCAGTTTTGTGCTGGAGGGGATGCGGACAAAGAGGAGATATGGCTCACATCTGGTGGACCTGCCTGAAGATCCAGGGGTTCTGGATCATGATCCAAACCATGATTCGGGACCACGTGGAGATGGACCCGCTGACCCTGCTCTTTTCGAGACCTACGGAAGGCCTCCAACTTCAAATAAAGAGAATGATCTCACATGTACTCACAGCAGCCCGCTGCACAATTGCAGCGACCTGGAAAAAAATTAACGCCCCCTCAAGACAAACTATTACGTAGAATTAAAGAAATTAAACTAATGGAACTCCTTACAGCACAACTTAATCAAAGAGTAGACCAATTCTACAAGGTCTGGGAGATTTGGCCAGAAGACTAAGAAAACCATGAACTATAACCCACAGAAATACCTGAATAGGTTTTCCTGTAACGGTAGGAGTGACGGAAGGGAAAGGGGAGGAAAAAACACTCCCCTCTCCCTAATTATACCTTGCCCAGACTTCCGTAACCCTTCACACCCTTTGTCCCCTCCCCTCTTCTCCCCACCCCTCTCTTTTTCTCCCCCTACGTTCTCTCTTCTATTCTTACGCTAACTTAAAAGAGATATCCTAGGAAGCGGCTGCTTCCATATAAAGAAGCGGAAAGGGAACAACGACAAATATGAAAGTTGGGCTATGTGTAAAACTATCTATTAATATGTATGTTTTCGTAATTGTCACCAGTTTCCCGGGTCTCTGACGACCCAATGCCTACCCTTATGTTTCCTTTTTCTTCCCAAAAGCCTGACTCACTGTATGTTGTATATCTCTTGAAAAAAAACAATAAAAAATTTGAAACAAAAAAAAAATACGGGATTTGCTATTTCTCTGCTCGATGTTGGGATGTGTATTAAACAATTAAACAACTGTTAAACGGGACAGTGAACAAAATGCCTTTGCTGAGTGCTTTCCCTGTCTTGCAATTCTAATCTACTTTGCTCTGTGGGTCTGTATTGATGAATGCAGCTTTCATATGCTGGTCACAGAATATGTGCCTTTTATAATATCATACTGTAATCGTGTAGGCCAGGGCTTCCCGACTCAAGTCCTCAAGACACCCCAACACACCAGAGTTTACGGATATCCCTGCATCGGCACAGGTGGCTTGGTCTTCAACTGAGTCACCGATTGAGCCCCATGTGCTTAAGCAGGGATATCCTTAAAACCTGGCCTGTTGTGGAGAGGGGCAGGGGGGGGGAAAGAGTCTTGAGAACTGGAGTTGGGAACCCTTGGTGTAGGAGATTTGCTTAGTATTCGAATGTAAAAAAAGGCCTTTCTTTTGTGGTTGGCCACCAAGTGGTTAATTAATCTGTGCGACCCCTTTTTCCTTCGGCCAGTATATATTAACCAGCTCTGAAGCTCACTGGTCGTTTCTCAATCGCAGTTAGATAACCCTGCACTGCATCCCTTCAGGAGAATCTTACTGTGACATTCTAACCATATGCTGCTGACTGCCCGTGGGGGGGAGGAGGAACGACACTGACTGCCCGGGGGGGGGGGGGACACTGACTGCCCTTGGGGGGGCTTGACTTAAGTGGGGGCAGTTTCCCTGTAAATATGTTATTCCTACAATAATGCAGCAATTAGAAATATCTTGTTTACTTTTATTTCCCCGCCCCCCTGTTTTTTCTTGGACTACAATTGGCCTTCATATTAATAATAATAAAAAAAACGAGATTTAGCTGTATTGATCTAATATAAAAGGAAAATATATATAGTATGATTACTTTTATTGGTCATTAAAAGGGAAGTCTACAAGATTTTGAGCCTCAGTTCTTCCCCTTCCATACCTGAATAAACACCTCCTGTGAGGTTGGAAAGCTTGTATACTCTTAACTCTTGTTGATCCATTCAAATGTATCATGCTATATATTTTTATTGACACAGTAATAAAGTATAGTTTATTGTGCTTGAAACTTCTGTCTATATACTGTATCACTGCATCATTGGAGTCACTGCAAGGCCAACCACACCCAGTATAGACGCACTTACACTGGTACATGGTTGGACCTGCAGAAGCAAAGAAAACATCACGTCATCCCTTTGAATGCAGCTTGTGAATTATGCTGGACTTGCAAAGCTTCACATTAATCCCACGACCGAGATGTTCCCATTTTGCTGTAGTACCTCCTTACTCGCTGCTAAGAGCGGTGTTGTGTGTCAACTTAACCTTTTCACTGCCATGCTTTGGACAGTCACAGGGGAAGGTTGTGTTTTTAATTGCCATGAGGGGTCTATCACAAAGGTGGCCAACTCCAGTCCTCAAAGGCCTTCATCAGGTTTTAAGGATATCCCTGCAGTGACGTTAACTACGCCTTAAGGGGTCTCCAGGCGACGTCGCTGAGTCACATGTCGGTGAGACGTCATGACATGACAATGCAGCGTCACATGCCGTGATGTCATGGAGGCGGGCTGCTGTGTTACTGGGGCCTCGCTCTCTCCCCAGCAATCAGTTTCATTGCTATGGGAAAGAGCGCGACCACTCTGTGAGTGCTTGGGGAAGGGTGGTGGGGGGGTCCATCAAGTGTCTGGAGGGAGCGTCCTGACTCCCTTCGGGGCCCCCAGGAAATGCCCGGGCAGTAGTTACGCCACTGTATCTCAGCTTCAGCACAGGTGGTTTAGTCGTATGTACAGTATGTGGGGTTTACAAACATACAGAATTCAACGTTGTCACTAGCCCCATTGACGTAGGGCAGGAGTGGCCAACTCCAGTCCTCAAGAGCCACAAACAGGCCAGGTTTTAAAGATATCCCGGGTTCAGCACCGGTGGTTCAATTAGTGACTTAGTCATTGACTGCTGTAGCAGGGATGGATATCCATAAAACCAGACCTGTTCAGCCCTTAAGGACAGGAGTTGAGTGCTCCTGATGTATGGGACCACAATACAATAACACTGTTTTATGCTTCTGTCCAGAATGATTTAAAAACTGGTCCGGCTTAATTATGCACTGCACTTAAGCAGTAGTTAATATTTGTCATTGAATTTTAATGTACTAATTATAGTCATATTAAAATAGATGTTCCTTTACAAGATATGGTGTACTGTAGATTCATAAAAGGTGTAAAATATTCAACAATTCTTTTCTGAAATTTGTATTTTATTGCATGTTTTTTTTTTTTTATGTTCTTTTGAATCAATAAAGATAAAACCATTCAATGTATTGTATATTTGATCTCGCTCGTTCGTTTTACCAGATGTAGGATCTCATTTTTTCACATTCTGGGTACAGATTTGTGACTCGTTCATAAACGCATTAATTTAATTTATCCGAGCGGGCTTATTCATTTACGGAAAGCATACTCCTTCACTGACCTGGAATAGTTACTTATTCATTCACACAGTTGTGCATTCATTTAACTGGCACACGTTCTTATGCGTTCCTGTCCATTAACCTATGAACTTGGTGCAAGTTAAATAAAGAACAGGTGTCTCCAGCTTACAATAGTTGTAAACATTTTTATGTTACACAAATAGATGTCGTGTGTATGCGTAGTCTAATATTCAATCGATTTCATACAAAAGTGGGCGTGAAAAAAAAGGGCACACCATTGCTTTAAAGTAAAAAGTTAACAATATTTTTCTCCTTGGTGCAACATGCGGAGTGAATGTCCAATATGGTGACTCGTGACTCATGGACTGCCCTGAACTGTGGTAACAGTTGGTTGCTGATCCGTGGTGTTCCTGCTCCCTGTGTGGCATGGCGTATGGGTAATTTTGTCCCATGACATGCTGTTTTACCTTTACTTGATGTACGCAGATTACCTATGTGTCATTTAATACATCTTATTGATATACAGTACTACACTATGAGCGTTGTGCGCTGGTTTCTTTTTTTTTTTCTGTTCAAGTTCTTGGTGGTGTCGAGCCACCCCTACTAACAGCTGCAGACGCTCCCTTGTTCAAGTTCACGTGTGTGTATATATATATTGTGGAAGGACGGCCTCGCGGCGGGATCACTAAGACGCTAGACACGATGGGAAACGTTAAACTATAGTGGTTTATTAGCCACAACCAAAATAAAGTATGGGTGCACTGTCCCTTTAAGAAACTACTTTCTAGAAATTAAAGCCTATTCCCGTTAGTAAGGGCTCAAGAAGTGAGTTAGTTTCCCTAACGGGACAGCCAGCTAATCTGGTTATGCCCAAAACATATGCTACACAAAGTATAACCAATAAGTATAATAATAAAGTCTTATCTGTGATGTTGCTCAAACAGGAACACGGTTCCAGGGAGCAGGCTGTGTAAAGCTTGCTGCAATCTTTATCTTTATCCTGGGTTGGGGTCCCAGCAGCATAGCTCCTCACAAGACTGGGGGACCGGAGCAACAGCTAGGGCTTCCCAGCCGGGAGAAGTCTCTCCACCCTCCTGTGGAAAAACAAGCTCACCTTGTGTGAAAAACTTCCTGCTTTTTAAAGCACTTGTTTCAATCACTGATGAGTTCAGCCCCTGTTTAATCAGTCTTCAGCTGTGCTTTCTCTCTGAGGAGATTAACACTCTGTGAACTGGCTGCAGCGTCTCTCCATTCACTGTTCCAGCCTACTGAGTCAGTGACTCTGTCACATATCCCTCGCCCCAGCGAAACATTGTCCTGTGGAGCGGCCCGTGCACCATTCCCGTGCACCAGCATCTATGTCGAAAATGTCCGACGTTGGCCCTTCCCTCCCCCTTTTTTTTTTCTTGCCTTCCAATTTAGGCATTTTCTTTTTGGGGTAATTACCAGGCCATCTGGGCCTGAGGACTGGTACCTCACTATCTCCTTGTGTTGTGCCAGTTTAAGGTTGATGCTCTGCTTTTGTTGTGTTTCTTCTTGCAAAGGTTCCTGAGCATCCTGCTGTCTATTAGCTCTCTCTGCCAGGACTTTCATAGTGATATTTAATATTTGTCGCCTGCATGTCAATATACATTTTTATTACGAAAACCGCAGGGATTATTTAGAGCTAGTACTTCTATGTGCCACCAGCACACACATAATTAGTGGAGTACTTTTGTGAATCGAATCTAAAAATTGATTTGATAGAAATAGGAGTTGGAAGACTTCAATGTTTCAGAAGTCATGTAATGGCTTTTTCAAGGTCTGTTAAATAAATAAAGCGCGCCCAAGAGAGTCCAGGCCGATGTGATCAGTGGGCATTGGCTGTCCACAGAAACCCAGCAGCAGGAACCGTAGGAGATGTCCCGAAGAAGGTCTTTGATGAGGGGTGTGATAAGCCTGGAGAGCCCAAGAAGATGGTGCTAATATCAGCCATAAAAAGCTTATGGAAAGGCTAGGCAAAGAAGGGTGGGTAGCAGTGTTTTGTTCATTTCTTCCACGTAGAAAAAAAAAAACAAAGGAGGGAGTAGGGGGTATCATAACTTTTTGTTGGATCAGCAAGTAGTTTGTATGTTGCAAGCTTTCTAAGCTCATGGCCCTTCATCAGGTGTGGCAGAAACACAGAAACAACAATATTAGGTACAGTGTTTATAAGAGGGATATCTTGTTACAATGGAAGTTGAGAGGAAAGGGGATATTAAGATCAGGTGGATGCTGGTACGCTAGGGTGAAAATGAACAGTTGAGGCATAAAAGGCTACTAGATTGAAATAGCTACTGATCGCCTAGGCCATTTTTACAAGTGGGGAGCTGAATGGGACAAGCCTTGTATGTGTATAATATACCCGAAAAAATACAATCTCACACAATGTACTATTTAGAATTATGGCGTGATAAGGAATAAGAGACACTGGGATTGAATAAGAATAAAAGTTTGAGACAGAGTCCAACTGCGATTCTTAAACCAGACTGATATGTGGTGCCAGTCTGAGAGGCACACAGAGAGAAAGCCCAGGTGACAGTGAGAGGGGTTTAAGAGACTGCCTGACACACTTGGTGAAAGAGGAGGCTGCTAGCCAAGGAGAGAGAAAGCGAGACACAGCTGAAGAAGCACGTCCCCTACACACAAAGTGTGTTATGAGGAGAAGAGTCCACAGTAAAAGAGATCCAGATACTTGCTGGGCTGTTAAAGGGCACCTGGATAACTCACAGATGGGAGGCCTTTTCCTGCAACTTGAATATCCTTTACAATTTACACATGAACCTAACAAATGTTTAACCCCCAACAGGCATGCAATGCTACTACACACCAATAAGTGAGAGAAGAGCTGCAACGTAGTGTTGGCAATAATATTGGTCTAAATGGCTTCTACATCGCACACTGGGACTAATTAAATTGCTCAGGGTCTTTGGATATTGCTTTCATTAAGAGTGAGGGCCACTAGGTTATGGTTGCCATGGGGGCATAAATCGCCAATAAATATATACATACACAAGTCTCGTCAATTTTTTGTTGTTGTTGAAGGGATCCAATTATGGCGTACTAAGGGAGGAAGGACTCAGGTCCTGCCATAACACATATAGACTGTAGAAATAGAGTGGTTAGATATACAGTATACACACAATCCTACATCATATGCACATATAGTGTAATTTGTTTGAGAATCACTAAAAAAAGTGTGAATTTCAGCTCCCAAGTTTCTCTTTCTAGGGAATTTCTGAATTGTTCCTTCAGGATCAATACAGAAAGATCAGAGATGGAGTGACCTGGTTGCGGTTGCCGGGGTGGATTACCCTATCGGGTGATTGCGGTTTTCCCCGTGGGCCAGTGCTGTGACTCCCCAGCAGCTTCCAATGCAGAAGCCCGGTGGTCACTGTCTGCAATACTTTCCCTCCCGTCGGTGCCAAATGTTGGGTCCAACTTCCACTTGACTGGAGGAGAGCGCTGCAGAGTCCCCGGACTTCCACCTGACCTGGAGGGTGGAGTGTAAGATGGGCTTTATTACAGAGACCCTGTGGTCTTCCCCACAACTATTAAACTGATTGCTGGGGGAGAGCGTGGGGCCTCTATGTGTCTCTTACCTTCTCCAGTGTGGCATCTCCTACATCGCCGCGTTGTCATGATGACTTGACATCAAATGGCGTCGCAACATGACGTCCCATGGCTATAAGGTGACATCCCATGACTGAAGGAGGAGGGCCGCTCTTGAATGATTATTTACTAATCATATGCTGAGTGCAGCACCGCAGAATGTGAGCGGGATTTATCCCCAAATTCTTATTGTCTTTTTTCCTTATTAAAATAATCTGCCCCATAGAGGGGCGGTTGTTTGTGCTCTTCTCGTTTCTGCAGTTCTTCCCACCATTTATATCAGAGTTTGGGAGTACTCTCGAGGACGAAGCACCCACCCTAAATTGGACGATTAGGCTTTTCTATTTTTAATGCATTTGGTAATTCTTATTATTGGTAATTCTTAGAAATTTGTACATTTTTAGCGCTTTTTGTAAGTTTTTATGTAATATAAGGATAAGGATACATTGTAGCTGCTGAGTTACGCTGACTAAAGCAGCGATGTGCAAACTGGGGGGGGGGGGGGGGGGGGGGGGGGGGGTGAGCGCAGCGGTTGCAGTGGCCCCGCGCTGAGAGTGTGAGGCCTCTGTAAATTTACTTACCGGCTTCAGTCCATGCATCTCCATGGCAACGCGGCGTCAAATGACACCTGTTGCCATGGAGACGTGACGCCAAATGATGCCGCGGGTCACGTGACGTAACATTACCCCACAGTGTCATTTGACGCTTTATTGGAGGTAAGGGAGGGGTGCGACGGAGGAGGGCAGGCAGGAAGTTTCATATAGCACAAACACACACACACTCTTACATCACTAACATTCAGGGACCATTTAACACCTTATTTCATAAATCGCATACTACATAGGGGGGAGGGATAGGCTTCAGTCACAGATACATTCCAGGATGCACTGTTTTTAAGTCAAAACCCCTCTTGCTTCTTGTTACCCCATTGTAACACTGCCTGAAGAAGAGATCAGTGTATCTCGAAAGCTCGCACAAATAAAAGCATTTAGTTAGCCACAGAACGGTATCGTCTATTCGTTTTTGATTATTAAGCTCGGCTAACACGGTACTGATACCTCTTTTGTATTGCGGGTGGGGTTATTTGGTATATATATTGTGGGGGGGGGAATGTGGGATGTGGGAGGGAGTGAGTGTGAGGAGGGGGATTGAGTGAGAGTGGGGTAATTGACAGTAAGGAGAGAGGGGGTGAGTGAGGAAAAGAGGGAGTTAGTGAGACGCAGGGGAGAGAAATACATGTGAGGCGGGGGGGCAGGGATTGAGTGAGAGTGGGGTAATTGATAGAGGGGGGAGTGAGAAGTGAGATGGGGGAGAGAAATACATGGGAAGAGGGAGGGAAATAGAGGGGGCTCACGAGGTGTGAAATGGGGAGCTTACGACACTGCTGACAGGGGGGTGGGGGGCGTTTATAACTCTAGACCTGGCCCCATGAAATCTGTCTGCGGCCCTGACCGCACAAATAATTATTCCGGCTGAGCGTAGCTGAGCCGTTGACGAGCCCCACCTGGGACGTGGGCAACAAAGAGTTCACATAGATGAGTCAGCTGTCACTGTCTCCCGGTCACGCAAGCTGTACATATTCATATATCTGTATCCCAACAAAAAGGAACAGTGAAGCCTACTCTATCTGTATACTCTCAAATCCCCATTCATTAACAAGCTCTGATAATTATATTGTTACTAGAAATGTAGAGATTAGAAATATATAATCACCTTCCATCCTGGCTGGGATGTTTGTGGGGCTCGGTATAGGGACATATGCGGCGCCTCGGCTCTTGCCTTCACCGGCGCCATCATCTCCTGCAGGGTCCCATCATCATGGGACTCCGGTGTTGGTGTTGCGTTGCCATCATGGTGTTGCGTTGCCATGACAATGGGACGTTAAGTGACATTGCAGCGTCACATTGTTGCGGCACCACAGGGTGTCCGGTTGTCATGTCGTTTGATGTCGCAGAGCCATGACGTGACCCTGCAGGAGGAGAAGGTAAGAGTGTTTCAGACGCCCAGCACTCTCCACCCTGCAATCAGTTTGGTTGGTTTGTGGGAGAGTGCTTGTTCTCTGTGACCGCAGTTCTCGGTGTACAGGCACCGACTGCACCGCCCTCTTGCCGGCACTCCCTTCCATTTATACACGCAAGTATTAATCCCCCCGTACAATTTCTTATCCCCATACTTCAAGCAATCCCTCCATACCTGTGGTTTCTTTCTTGAGTATCCATGCAAAGTTGATTGACTAAGTCTTTTGAACCCTGCCTTGTCTGAATAATCTATCCATGAATGTTTCAACAGTACTAAGAAGGTTTTATTCTTGGCATTGTTACTCTACAAATATGGATCTCATAGTTCTGCTTAGTCAGGTCCTTTGCCATCATGGCATCAAAATAGGTTTTCTCCCTTGTTTGCACATATGTCACCAATTTAGAAATGAATAAAAAATAGTAGCACTCTTATTCAAGTGGTTAGTATTTATTCATCTATCGTTTCAGTCCATCATAGTAGACTTTTCTGAAGGTCTGCTGTGTTGGACCGAAACATTGGATTAATAAATATTGACCACTATTTTAGACGGCTACTCTTTTTACCTGTTTAAGGGATTTCACCATTGAGTTTCAGCATCTGCAAGTATCTTTAATGTATGAGTACACATACATACCATGGCGAAAAAAAGTTTGTGAACCGCAATGATAATTACAGATATTCCATAATAACCTTCTTGAATCAAGCCCAGTCTTTTCTTAAATGTCCAAAAGGGTTTATATTAACCAATTCCATGTCTTTTGAAACAAAATGATGTATGAATTAGGCAAAAAAAATTAATAACTAAGAGTCCGGGTATGTGCAAAAGTTAGTGAAACCCTGGTTTTATCAGCTAAATTAAAGGGAATAATTAGAAGCAGGTGTTTAAATAATTAGGTAGATCTTCAGGGGGGGGGGGGGAGTTTGGGAGGCCCCACCCTATATATAAAGATCAGAGACTTTGTGAGTTTGGTCACCACGCCCTTGGCACCTCTTTTCACTTTTTGGCAATTTGTACGGGCATTTCTAGCACAATTGCTGTTACTTGTGTATCTGAAGAGAAAGGACCGAAACGTCGATCTGCCATTAATAAATCTTTTTTTTTTTATACTTTTCTACGAAGATCACTTGCGTGCCAACGTCTTCATTCTCTTACATGCCATTTTGAACAGTGGAAATAAATGTGTGACTTCTAACAATGTGACTGCAAAGAGCTGGAAAGGATTGATTTGATTGATGACATAAAGGGTGTGTGATGTAACTGTTTATCTTTTTAATAAAGAGACAATTAAAATGAGTTTTTGTGTGGGAGGAGGGGTATGGATTACTTGCATTTCTAAGACAACTCATTGAGGGACGGCTGTAACGTGCCACCTTTTCATGTGCCAAATAGGGATGGTACAATATAAAAATGAGACCCCAGCAATTAAAATAAGACAAAGCATTAAGAAAAAAATACGCTACTATTTATAAGGGCAGAGGATGTCAAAACATTGTCTATCTAATAACTTACTTTTTGGATATCAGCACTTGTTCTATGTTGAACTTCATTGCATAAGTCTTTAGGGAAATGTCATTATAATCCATCCTTTATTACAAGAAAATAGCTGAGACTCCACCTTACATTACTAGATTTCTAGGGACTCGATGGATATTCTGCACGCGCTTTTCGCTGGACTATTCCTGAACACTTGCTCGCGGACATCTGAATTGGCAGCGCTGTTTCTCTGTGTGTATTTTCTCACATGGAAACTAGAAATAATGAGTGGACCGGGGGGGAAATAGAAACGGGAGAACATCATCTGAATTCCAAGTAATATTACCTCTCTGTGTCAGGAATTGTAATCTCCAAACAAGGATTACATTTGTAATCTCTATTATGTATAGCAACGGCAAAGAACAATATATATATACATATATTGCAATATGCATAGAAGGGAATATACTGTCAAGAACACATCCTTATGTATATTGCAATATATCAAATTGTACATATAGCCAGGTCCCCTTTGGCTCCCTGGTTCCCCATTCCTCTTCCCCTTACCTTCACCAGTGAGAAGGCAGTTGCGGGGGCGAGCGCGTCTCCCAGTGACGTCGGAGGCAGGGCGCCGCCATCTTTGTTATGTCCGCGTGGGTGCAAAGGCTCGCGCATGCACAGACGCGACGCGGTGGCCATTTTATTGTGGGAGAACTGGCACAAGAGGCGCTCCATAGTGCAGGGACCCCTAGAAGTTGCGCATGCGCAGTTAGGGCGATGCGGCGGCCATTACAGGTTTGCACAGGCTCCATGGAGAGTAGCGGTGGCCATTATAGTGCGCGCACGCGGCCCCAATGTTAAAGAGGGTCATAAAGGACTACAATTCCCAGCAGCCTCTGGGGACTGCCCTTTCACCTTGGTCACAGGTAGCCAGACAGCCAATAGAGCTTGCAACATCTCCTGCTGGAGAAGGATACATTGTTGTGTGCAGAGTCCGGAAGCAGACTGTGAAGCCCATGAGTCAGTTAGGCTAAAGAGACAGTGGGGAAAGGAAGGGGGGCAGAGAGCTGCGAGCTTCTGCCCTAGGCCATAAATCCCCCGGGCTAGAGTTGAGGCCCTGACTCCCCACTAGTGAGGGTGGGTGGTCATAGGGACAGGCCCTTAGGTAAGTACCCTGTGCCTCTTCAGCTGTGTGCTAGGCAGGGACCTAATGACAGACCCTGTGCAGTTCCTTAGTGCAGGGAGAGAGAGAGACTCTGTGCAGTTCCTTAGTGCAGGGAGAGAGAAAGAGACCCTGTGCAGTTCTTTAGTACAGGGACCCAGTATAGTGTATGCTGCATGTTCCTGTATGCTGTGTTGCTGATCCAGAGACTGTCCTTACGGTGGGACGTCCGGCTGGACCCCATCCCACGTGGAGGTACAGATCAGCGCTGGACCAAGCGGCGCCGGTAGACCCTTTGCGAAGACACTCAGGTGCAGGGACACCTGGGCAGGTATTTACAACCTTCCACACGTGCACCAACTTTACCTTGCTCCTCACATGTGACAGGCCTGTTCACACACTTGGGTGGGCTTGGACTCTTTGGACACGGGGTTGGGATGGGGCTAAGAAGGTTATAGCCCAGTAGGGGCTAAGAAGGTATAGCCCAGTTATGGGGCAATGTTATAGAACAATGTTCTGGTGAATAGTGCTCTAATGACTGTGGTAACTAGTCTGTTGAGGACAAAATAATATGTATAATCTTGATTGAAGATCTTAATTAGATAGGAAAGTGCAAATAAAGTGAGTGCTGGGGTACACAGGTAAGCGCTAGATTGTGAGACAAATGTATATCATGTCCTAGGAGGTGCTACAGATGAAGATATACTAGCTCCACTGAATCACTTCCAGATGGGACTGTGTCTCAAGCGCTAACATCCACCATGTGTATACATCCCAATATCCAATATAGGGTAACTCACATGCATAGTCCTGATGTGCTTCTGTAGGCATGCATCCCCTGGAATCAGCAGAGAGTAATCCTCCAAAAAGGTGGGTAAAGCGGAGCACAGCCGTGCTTGTAGGGGATATAGCAGGATAACAGCCAGTAGAATAAAAAGCTTCTTTATTAGGACAACATGGTGCAGACAGGAAAAACTCTTACGCGTTTCACGCCACGATTGGCGCTTCGTCAGGGGCAAGGTTATAGCTGCCAGCTAGTGGCAGAGGGTGGCATATATATTGTTGTGAATACTGATGATGGTGCACTGTTATAGTATGATACTCTGTTGCTCGTTCAGTAAACCTTTTAGCCATAACCCTGGTGTATGTGGTTTCTGAGTGGGTTCCTGTGTGGGGTACATTCTATACTCCTAGAATCCTACACAGGTGGAGGCGCTGACCGGAGAGAGAACGTTCCAGAGAAGCACCCCAGGTTGGTTCCCATCAGCGGAGGCTCAGGCCTCCTGTGAACCTGCAGGTATACGCACCACACCGGTGTGAAAAGCGTAAATAAAAAACACAGTCTGAGGTTATTTTGAAACAGAATAACACGTGAATTTATTCAAGTCAAGTGCACAACGGAGACAGCTTCAAAACAAAAGCTCTCCAAACAATAAACATGGTATGCCATATATTTATACCCTAAATCCTAAAGCTCCACCCCTTTATGGGGGGGCTTGCACGTCACTAAACATTACCTAATTTTGTAATACATAACAATACTAAAGCTGATGTCATTTTGTAATACATAATAATATTGTATAACTGCCTGTCAGCTAGAAACCATTCTGGGGTTAAATGGGATGTGCCTATCCTACCACCTGACATTTGTGTGAGAACTAGTTTCACTGCGAGAATCTAAGTTTATCTCATGGGTTCTCATAACTTTTAGCCTGTTTACTCTTTTAATTTGAAGCTGATTGGATGAGGAAGAGTCAATAAATGTAGCTAGGAGCGAAAAAATTCCCTTCTCTGCTTCACACATTTTGTTTATACAGAAATGAAACACAGAAATTAGACTCACAAAGACAAGACAAGATGGCGGATTGAAATATTCACACAAAATGGCTTCATCCTAAATGCTGTTATGTTGTTATGCCAGACCCCCTAATGTCTCAACTTTGTCACCGGTAACATATAGGTTCCCCCTCACATGCACGCTATATGCGATTGGGGTAGGGGGAATACCCGTTACATACATATCAAAATAATAATAATATTAATTAAGATTATTACCTTGCGCATTTTTAATTTTGATAATGATACATCAGAATGATGGGGTAGAAACATATTAATGTGCTCAGACGACTTGCAATCATTTAACAATGGCCGTGGCACCCCGCTTTGTGTATATTTATCTACTTTGTGTGGGTGCTGTCTATTACTTTTGTCTATAACAATTTGCAGTATGTTGAAACATAAAAGGGAAAACACATCATTACAATGGTTTAAGGTATTATCAAATTATCTTTGTATTAAGAAATTATAATTTCCCTTTGCGTGCATTAGTTTATTATCATCACTGCTATCTTTGTGTGTGTGTGTGCAGAGTTTTTGTTCTGTTGAATAGCTGTGTTTTTATTTGTAGCTGAGCTAGCAGTTTGAAATGAATGAATGAGCCAATATTTCTGTCGGCTGCATTCTTCTGTCAAGCTCCGTCTAATTTTCCGGCTATCAGTGGCCTGAAGCAAAGGATACATTATCCCGGGACTTGCCATTCTGTCAAACATGATAAGAATCTAATGGCTAGTGCTGTTGGGAAATAAAAAATGGTCTTTATTGTGCAAGTATTTAACCATTTATGTATTTAGTATTGACCCTATTTTATGAGATGATGTCAGAAAATGTTATTTGCAGAGTTGGGTTCAATGGCACAAAAAGTTCCAAATTGATAATGATGTATGTATATCTTTATTTATATAGTGACCACAGCTTGGCGCTTTACAAGGGAGACAATACAGTACAGGGATTTATAATACAATAAGTGCAACCAATAAGATCAGACAATAGGAAAGGAAATCCCTGCCACCCTTACACTCTAAGTCAGGGGTGGGGAACCGTTTTTCTGCCAAGGGCCATTTTGATATTTATAAAATCATTCGAGGGCCATCCAAAATTATCAACTTAAAAAATAGCCTGCTATATTTGGTCAAACATTTAATGAACTCACCACTAATGTGATGGCTGGAACTGCTTCTCTTTGGGTGACTGACTGACTCTTGGGTGGTGGGTGACTATGACTGACTGTGGGTTTGTGTCTGTGCACACGCAAATGCACACGCACACACACACACACGCGCGCACACACAGAAATCGGGCAGGGGGTAGGGAAATCAGACTCTCAGACCCACTCTCTCTCTCAGACTCTCAGACCCACTCTCTCCCTCAGGCTCAGACCCACTCTCAGACCCACTCTCTCTCAGACCCACTCTCTCTCAGACCCACTCACAGACTCTCAGACCCATTCACAGACTCTCAGACCCACTCACAGACTCTCAGACCCACTCTCAGACCCACTGTCACTCAGACTGTCAGACCCACTCTCACTTAGAATGTCAGACCCACTCTCAGACTGTCAGACCGACTCTCAGACTGTCAGACCCACTCTAAGACTCTTAGACCCACTCTCAGACACACACTCTCTCAGACACACACACACTCTCTCTCTCTCTGACACACACACTCTCTCTCTCAGACACACACTCTCTCTCAGACACACACACTCTCACAGACACACACACACACTCTCTCTCTCAGACACACACACTCTCTCTCAGACCCACACACACTCTCTCTCAGACACACACTCTCTCAGACACACACACTCTCTCTCAGACACACACACTCTCTCTCAGACACACACACTCTCTGACACACTCTCTCTCTCAGACACACACGCACACTCTCTCTCTCAGACACACACACTCTCTCAGACACACACACACACACACACACACACACACTCTCTCTCAGACACACACTCTCTCTCAGACACACACACTCTCTCTCTAAGACACGCACACTCTCTCTCTCTCTGACACACACACACACTCTCTCTCAGACACACACACTCTCTCTCTCAGACACACACTCACTCTCAAACACACACACACTCTCTCTCTCTGACACACACTCTCTCTCTCTGACACACTCTCTCTGACACACACACTCTCTCTCAGACACACACTCTCTCTCTCAGACACACACACTCTCTCTCAGACACACACTCTCTCTCTCTCAGACACTCTCTCTCTCTCAGACACACTCTCTCTCAGACACACTCTCTCTCAGACACACTCTCTCTCTCTCTCACACACACTCTCTCTCTCTCTCAGACACACACACACTCTCTCTCTCTCAGACACACACTCTCTCTCTCAGACACACACACACACACACACTCTCTCTCTCACACACACACACACACACTCTCTCTCTCTCTCTCTCTCTCTCTCTCTCTCTGACACACACACTTTCTGACACACACACTCTGACACAGGATACAGTAGAAGGTAAGGCAGTGCAACTGCCTAGTGGTGAAGATAACATACCGGGACCACTCAGATAACTGCAAAAGCTTTAATGGCACAAAAGCAACATAGACCCACTCATGCGTTTCGCACGACAGCGCGCTTTATCAAAGAGTGCCAGGGGGCGTGTGGCTCCCTTCTTTTCGACTCTGACCCACACACGCTCTCTGACACACACATACACTCTCTCTCTGACACACACACACACACACACTCTCTCAAACACACACACTCTCTCAAACACACACACACTCTCTCAGACACACACACACACTCGCTCTCTCTCAGACACACACAGGGGGAGGGAAATCTGATCGGGGGGGGGATCGGAGCAGGTGCCCTCCACAACTGCTGCTCGGTATGGGGAGAAGGAGGACCGTGTAAGTGCACAAGGGGGATCTGAGCAGGGGGGATCGGATCAGGTGCCCTCCTCCGCAACTGCTACCCGGTGTGGAGAGGAGGGCCGTGTAAGTTCACGGGGCAGGGGCGGAGCAGGGGGGGATCGGAGCAGGTACCCTCCACAACTGCTGCCCGGTGTGGGGAGGAGGAGAGGCGGTAGTGAGGTGTATCTCCCACCGCAGACTCGTTCTTCTATCCCCCAAGTCTCTTATACCCCATCCCCCTCCCATCCCCCACTCCTCTTATACCCTCTCCCCCCCGGAGCGCTGCTTACCCACGCCGCCCTGGTGATACTCAGGTCCTTAATCACCTCAGGCGGCTGCTGCCACACACAGTGACACACAAACACAGTGACCATGACACACAAACACAGTGACCATGACACACAAACACAGTGACCGTGACACACAAACACAGTGACCGTGACACACAAACACAGTGACCGTGACACACACAGTGACAGTGAGACACACACAGTGACAGTGAGACACACACACACAGTGACAGTGACACACACACACACAGAGAGACAGTGAGACACACACAGAGACAGTGAGACACACACAGAGACAGTGACACACACACAGAGACAGTGACACACACACACAGAGACAGTGACACACACACACACAGACAGTGACACACACACAGTGACAGTGAGACACACAGTGCCAGACACACACAGTGACAGTGACAGACACACACAGTGACAGTGACAGACACACAGTGACAGTGCCAGACACACACAGTGACAGTGCCAGACACACACAGTGACAGTGCCAGACACACACAGTGACAGTGCCAGACACAGACAGACACACACACAGTGACAGAGACAGACACACACACAGTGACAGAGACAGACACACACACAGTGACAGAGACAGACACACACACACACTGACATTGACACACACACACACACACACAGTGACACACACACAATAAGCCCACCTCTGCAAACACACACAAAAATAAGGTCTCTCCTCCCTTGGGGTGGGTAAGGTGTCTGGGAGGGATTATAGGGGGTATGTGGGTTACCTGGGGCCCGTGGATGGGCTGCTGGAGCAGCATAGGTAGCCAGTGCAGCTGAGAGACTGTCAGGCCCGCGGAGCCTAAAGGGAGGGGCGGAGCCTAAGGAGCCGGCATTACTGGAGCAGAGAAGGGAGGGGGGCAGTGCTGTAGGAAGAGGCGGGCCAAAAAAAAATCTTGGCAGAGTGACAGCACGGGCAGCCAATCAGGAAAGGGGGAGTTTAAATTTTTTTTTTTTTTTTTTTTTTAAACCATTCTTGCAGGCTTGCTTCCCAGGGGCCGGACCAAATGATTTCCCACCCCTGCTCTAAGTGGTATGATGGGAGACCTGCAGAGACAGCAGGTGAAGGAATCAGTGCTGTAGATGGCAGTGTTTGGTAGGAAAAATGGTGGGTGTGGGACAGTAGCCATGAGTCTAGGCCAGTTGTTCCCAATCTTTTTTTTTCTTTTAATCTCAAGGCCCTCCTAATCACAGCGCTCGGTTGCACCCACACAACAGGACAGTCAGTGACAGAAGACACAGGAGTCAAGTGCAGAGATTTAATCAGGGAGACATATTTGGGGAAAATAAACCTTGGCTTTTATTCGGCCTGTAGCTTCAAACAATACATCTTTAAGGCAGCACACAAATAAACACGAAGCCTATCCCTTTGTAAGGGCTCACACTTCCCTGTCACTATCTGCAGGGCTGGGAGGATAGACCTCTTACAAACCTCTGACCCAAAGTTCAAAGAAGTACCTCTAAGCAGGGGCTCTTTCCCACGGTCCAGGGTCTTTGTAAGTGTCCATGGGGTGCCTGGTTTTAGGGTCTGCTGTGTCCTGGAATAGAAGGGCTGGTTCCCTGGGATCCCTCTCTGTCAGCATACACTTCCCATGTGCTAGATTGATTTGTTCCTGGGAATCTTTTCTAGTAGCACAGTCCCTCTGTGCTCAAGAGAACTATGCAGTTTGTGCAGCACACATTTAAACCTGCTTGATGACCCGGGTGGAGACTGGCTAATTGACTCTAGCTACAATTAACCAGCTCCCTGCTGGACTCATCAGCTACAGACCGGCTCTATATGTGATGCCTTTTTAAACCAGGGATAGGCCCTGTCACATAGCACCCCCCGTTTATGGGTAGCTCGGGCTAGCCACAGCTGAAGCCCATCCCTGCATTCTCTCTCGGGATGTGACTGCGACTCGAAACGAGTGGTTGGAGTGAGAGAGCCCTCAGTCACGATGAGACTGGAGCTCTGTCCAGGTGCCCTTCACGCCTCCCAGTATTTTTGGGGTTCAACTTTGTTACTATGTTTCAACTATGTTAATATCTGTCTGAATACACTGAACACATCTTATCATGTACCCTAGTACCTTCTATCAATTTATAATGCTATCTAGAGTGGTCCAATTTTTGAACCCTACTAATTGCTATTTTTCATTTTATTCCCTGCGTCTTGGGTTTTTTCGACATTTATATTATATGAGTTGTTGAATTATGCTAGCACATGTTTAATCATGTTTAGAATTAATGATGATGGTATTATGTCCTTACCATCATATAATTCATTGTACCTGTGTGTTATATTAATGCCCAATTCCAGCATCACAGTTAAAGGTTGTTGCAACTTTAATTAATAAAATGTGAAATAGAATTAAACTAATGCTAATGATACAATCCTGAGGGTCTCACAGTAATAGGATTAGAAAGCATAAACATGGGTACCGCAAGGGGTGACAGATTATTTTAAATTGAGGCAACTGGAATTCTATTGGATATTCAAATTACAAACCATGCGACCAGGGGGCCTTAATGAGGAATTAGATCTGTTGGCTTTTCCGTAAAATAATCCTTTCTTTTAAGTTCTATACTGTACCTTTGATAAAGCATATTATTTTTATAAAACAATGGTATGAACCCATTCGACTCTAATCTTATAGGGATTTTTTTTTAACAACAATGAACAAGAATCTTCATTTAATCTAAATACTCACTAGATCTTAAATGGTTTCTAACTATGTTTGAAGTGAACAGCGGAACATCACTGTGTCCCATACCTGGCCCTCACAAGCCGTGAACACACTGCAAGTCTCTCCTCAAAGGGTACTCCAATCCTCCACCCTCTTAACCTCTGTTCCCGGCCTCCTCACCTCCCAGCCCCACGGCCGATCTATACCTAGTACTGCCTTAAGGTTTCATTCTCAACTCGGCCAACAAAACCAGGCATAGTATCTGTTTTATGATAGGGGAAACCAAGCTGTGAAAATGCAACTATAATATGATCCCAATAGCATATTTCATGGGGGTTAACATTGAAAATGGAAAGTCCGATAACATAGGGTAATAACATGCAGGATATACGTCAGTATTGAACAGAGGTATGTCAGGAATTATAATATGCTCTTTGGACCAATATATAATTTCAGAAGATAATGAATACCATTTGTTTAAATACACTTGTACGTACTCATCAGTGCATTTTTCAAAAGTACAACACAATCTCAGGTTATATAATGCATTAAGAATAACTTGAGGAGTAATACATATTCTTTTATTTTATTAGTCAATTTTATTTCACTGAATCTAATTATTAATCTGTTTATATATATGTGTGTGTGTATATATATATATTTTTTTTTTATTTTTATTTGTGTAAGTGTCTATTTATATATTGAACATTTTCACGTACAGTATATAAATATATACATATCATTTTAACTTGTATAATAATCGTTTCATGATTAAAAATGCATTTATTAATACATTATAACACCACAAACATTGTTTTTTGATAGACAGAGTAGCGAACCAACATGACATGAACCATATCACAAGTATGGAGCAGTGCTGGTCCTGTTTGTACACACTGAGGTGAATTTGCTCCTATGTGCAATTACACACAGGTGGCTAATACACTTAGACTAATTGATCAATCAACCAATTAAACATGAGGTGTCCACCTCCCCAGTAGGTACCTAAGGAAGGGATCCAGCACTGCACCACAGTATCCCTGAGGAAGGCACAGTCGTGCCGAAACGTGTATCATTTCTGTCAGTGAACAAGCTGTTTCTGTTCAGTCAGTAACAAAGACTGCATACCAGCAAGTTCCCAACACAAGAAGTGGATGACTGCACATCGACAGAGCCCGCTCCAACGTAATTGAGCATTGAGAAGTTCACAGCCCAGGGGATTCCCCAAGCAACCTGACCAGGAACACGTACTAACGACGTCACTTCCGGTGCAACGGAGGACGAGTCGTGGACTACCAGGACGTCGGCCACAATACAGCATAACTCCTGAAAGAAGTGTGACACCCCCAGTCAACCCGGAGGACGAGCGCTACAGAGGGAGGATACCTGCAGCAGTACATACATCGGCTCCACTGGCAGTTCCCACTCCAAGCACGCAGAGAAGGACGAGACAAACTCCAAAACGGGCTAAACATCCCATCCCTTTAATTGGGCTACACAGCTGAACAGACTCACAGGCAAATGTTTCATTTTTTTATGGTCAATTGCAAATGTATCATTGAATTCACACACATAGTTACATAGTTACATAGTAGATGAGGTTGAAAAAAGACATATGTCCATCAAGTTCAACCTATGCTAAATTTAGACAACAGATACTTTATCCTATGTCTATACTTACTTATTGATCCAGAGGAAGGCAAACAAAAAACCCCATTAAGGGGAAAAATTAATTCCTTCCTGACTCCAAGAATTGGCAATCGCATTAATCCCTGGTTCAACATCCTTCCCATGTATACTTATTTGGTATATCCCTGTATACCTTTCCCATCTAAAAAGATGTCCAACCTTTTTTTGAACAAATCTATTGTATCTGCCATCACAGTCTCCATGGGTAATGAATTCCACATTTTAACTGTCCTTACTGTAAAGAACTATAATACTACTACTACTATACTATAATAAGTAGATGTGTTCAGACTTTTGCACATGAATTACATATAGCAGTAAATACACGCCATTGTAAGATTTACTAAACCCTCACTGCAGTCATTACCATACGCTTAGGTCACACACATTGAACCTTTTTGCACAGGTTTATGGTTGTCGAGCGCACATTCTTTCTTTTCTAGCAAATGCTGATGATTACCAATATATAAGATATACTTAAAAAAAAAAGTATTTTAATATTCATATATTTTTATAGCGATCTGTGTGTTTTTCTATTATTGAGTTCAGGTCTGTGCATTTGTAAAAAGACTTTAATGATGAGGAATAGAATTAGTAATTAAATGCCGCGATTGAGTTAATCATATATCATCTTTTAGCAATTAATTGCTGTTTCTATTTATAGCCTGATATGCTTGGGGGGAGGTATTGACTCGTGATGAAGCTGTGTAAACAGTGAAACGCGTAGGGACTAGGACCAATTGAAAGAGAGACTAAAAGTGCACCGCCGTATGCCGAAGGACCGCTGGATGTAATTGAAGCTTACCGAAAGTGACGCGAAAACCGGAAGCAGCACACCCGGAAGAGTAGAACCGGCAGCAAGGACGCCACGGACAGCTCCAATCCGATAGCGCAGATTCAGCGACAAAGATCAACGCTATCAGCGGGGCCATCAGTCCTCCCTTTTTTTTATCTTATGTGCATTTTACAATGTACAGAATGTGAGTACATTGTATATATATTGTTTCAATTTGATAAAGTTTTATGTTTGATCTGCACCTTGATCTCCTCTATCTACTTACCCTGAGGTGTACCCCTATAAGAAGACATTGGTACAATAAGATCACACACTGCCACAGTTCTGGGATATGCTTTATTGTACAATATCTCTGTCTTGTTTCTTATTTCTCACAGTTGAATCTGGTCTATAACTGTTACATGCGCCTATAATATATATTATCTTTAACTGTGCATGCAATGTCTTGCATATAATGTATAATCCTGTTCACTTACAGTATGTAACTACAGTTGTGTGAAAAATAAAGTACACCCTCTTTGAATTCTATGGTTTTACTTATCAGGACATAATAACAATCATCTGTTCCTTAGCAGGTCTTAAAATTAGGTAAATACAACCTCAGATGAACAACAACACATTACATATTACACCGTATCATGATTTATGACTTGTAGCGGAAAGTTGGCATGTCTGCATTTGCGAGAGAAATTTTGCCGTTTTTATTGCTTGCAATGTTATGGAAGGAGAATATTGTAACGGATTCGCGGGAGGCAATTAACGGCTTTGCCCGGGGGCCTATAAAGCTGTTAAGACAGCCCTACCGGTAGAGAAGGGTTTACTGCAAAAGTTTGCATTGTTCAAAATGTTGACAATTGTGCCGGAATGTTGCTACTTTTCACCAGAATCTTGCATAAATGGCAGTATAGGAATGGCCGTGAGACCCGACACCGTGACGTTTAATGCTTAGTGATTGTTTTTTTTGGGGGAAACGCTGCCATTTACGCAATTTAGAAAATAAACCCATGCAAATTTTGCCTGATTCATGAACTTCAGCCCAAAATACCCTCTTCTCGAGTACAAGGAACATTTCCCTCCAGAAATTCAGCATGCTCATAGTTTTTGAACAGATTAGTCTTACTAACACATTAGCCCTGCTGAATATTAGACTTTGGCTTAACTCTGATGATTATCTCCAAGGGTCAGGTTTAAACATTAATTTCCTACAGTATGAGTATGCTCTTTTAGCATAGCACAGATGTAGACCAGATCACAATGACAGACTTTGGAGAGATTCTAAAAACCGTGGGTGAATTTGGTCGCTTTCAAAAAATTTTGGTGCTTCTAATTAGCTCCCTAAGTTTTTTAAATGCCTTCCACATGTTTGCACAGATCTTCATGGGAATCTCCGTGTCTCACCATTGCGATACAAGCTGGATCCTCGACATTAGTCCAAACCTGACCAAAGAACAACAGCTGAACTATACTATTCCACAGAACGTACATGGAGCCTACGAACAATGTCTTATGTACACCCCAGTTGATTGGGATATTGAATCAATTGAAAAACATGGACTGAATGCTTCAGAAAAATGCCAGAACGGTTGGGTGTACGATACGTCAGAGCAAAAATCAACACTGGTTACGGAGGTCTGTAAACATTTCATTTAATTTGAAACTTATGTGGTGCATCTATGCTCGTAATACATAATCCATGCTGGTACTGCGCCAAATCTGAGCTTCGAAACACACGCCGTGTTTGCGTTAGTGCAAATATTTTCATTATATTTAAACTAACTTTTTTTCCATTTCAGTTTCTTTATCTAAAAAAAGAGTCACAACTTGCTTTTTGTTCTTGAGTATTTGTCAAGAACAACTGTGGATGTGGTGATTTTACGTTTGTTGGTTTATTTCCAAGGTAATGTTTCCGAATCAAACACGTGGGGTTATTTAACAAACAGGAAGTTACAGAATTATATCATACTATTATTTTTTGATTATACTTTTATTAGATATATACTATATTATTATTTTTAGAATTATTATCATATTAATATGTCAAATATTGCAAGAACCTGAGTCACTTTCTTAAATGAATTTGTCACTTTTTAAAAAATAAATAAATAGAAGTCCGTAAATAAGAGACTGTCACGAATCCTGACCCGAGGACAAAAGTTAACTAATGGCAGTAATGTGTTTAATAGAAAACTAGGTTTAAGAGAAACCTTGTTAACAGATCTTGCAGTTGGAGACGTACAGGAAAGCCATGCATTTCCATGACTGTGTCATTGTGTGTGACCGCAGGGAGATTTTTACTCATATTCCCAATAGAGTTTGAACATGATAAGCGAAGGGTCCAGTTTATCTGCTCAGGGCAAGGAAGAGGCATTATTTATCTCTTTCGATGTATACGACATCACATAATTGGATGTTGTGGTAAAGCAAGAGTATGCTGTGTTCACTCTGTGTTACCCAATGACCCAATGAAATTACTAACCTCGGTACACTGTATTTATCTGGCAGAAAAAATAAAGCACTAATCTGGTGGGACGAAATATGCCATTCTGAGTTGTACGTGGTCACACAAACAGGACAGGAAAAGACCGACGGGGCTGAGGTGGGATTGGATAGGTACGCCACACCACGCAGTCCTGTCCGGAATGGTTAGTCTAGTCCGTACCGCCGTCGTAGGGTTGGGAGGTCAGGGGTAGTCAGGGTATATGCCGTGTTGTCCAGGGTTGGAGATCCGGCGTACGGTAGAGTTTCGTAGCCAAGGTCCATGGTAATAGAGGTTAGGAGTAGTCGAAGTAACGAAGCCGGGGTCAAAGTGCTGCGAGGAGTGAGAAATCCAAGACAGGCAGGGGTCAACAGGTCAGACAAAGTTCAAGACAAACTAGACAGCAGCGGTGGCCACAATGCTAAACAGGAGTTTATGACTCAGCAAATCAAGGGAAGCAGAGCAGAAGCAGGTATATATGTGAGAAAAGGGTCCCATTACTTGCAGGGGTGTGTTACTGATCCACAATGGTGTCGTGGAGAGGAAACTGATTCAAAAAACAGCTTGCAATTAGCTTTCCTGATGCTAGGTCTGGTTGAGGCAACCGGCGTGGTGCGCGATGCGCGTCGCGACGTGATGACGTGATGCGGTTTACTCAGCAAGTCTCCGCCTGTGGGAGGCTCCAGCAAGCTCCGCTACGTTCTCATAGAGAGCCAAGTTGTAACTCTCCTGGTTGCCGAGCAAACCCGTGCGCACGTGCGAATGCGTCCGGCGAGCTCCGCCATCACGCCGCTGCGCCTGCTCACTACCCTGGCATGCGGTGGGCGCCATGCTCTGCCCCCGTGGTGCTTCCACTGAGTCCGGTCTCACGCAGCCCGCCCACCTCACGGCAGGAAGGCCCACAGACTCTGCATCATCCTTGCCTACCCAAGATATACCCCCCCTGCGTCGGACCAGAGACCTCGGGGAACCAGAGATGGTCTACAAGGATGCCTACGTGGAAGCGAGAGATGAGGCGGTTGGCCTGTAACCGGGCTGAGAGGAATACACTCACTCTCCTCGCGGCCATAGCCCCTCCAGTGTGTACAGATATTGTAATCTCCTGGATATTCGGAGGTGAGAATGGTCTGACCTCGTTATCTTGTTGGCCTCTACCAGTATGGTTTGCGGAGTTTTTAGATTGTCCTTGAGGAGAGTCTTGATGATAAGGTTTGAGAAGAGGAGGGGAATGAGTTTTTTGAAAACAGAAGGACATCCTAATATTGTTTGGCAGTTCAACGATAGGCTACTGGGTTGATCATTGTGGTGAATGCGAATGGGCTCGCCATTTTTGGGGAGGGGCGGTGGAGGAGAGAGGAGGGAGGAAAGAGAAGGGAGGGGGGGAGAGTCCTGAGTGTGGGTTAGGTGTACATGGTTGTGTGAGGTGAAGATTGTTGGGGGTTGCAGGGTTAGGACGAGTGATAGAGTGCGTGACAGGAGACACCCACCAAAACAAAGATGAATACAAAAGAACCAGCGTACGGAACAAAACCACAACACACAGACAACCCAAAAACAAACCCAGAAAACCATCAAAAAAAAACCAAGACAAAAAATCCAGCTGAAATGAGGCTGGGGGAAGGGAAAACACACGACACAGCGGGGGAGGAAAAGGATAGGTTGAAGCGGGGAGGAGAAGTGGCGGAGTGGGAGATGGCGAATGAGGAGCGAGGGGTAGGTGGTCGAAAGGAAGGAGGGGGAAAGGTCTTTGGTGAGGTCGAGGGGTGATGGTGAGAGGGAAGGGAGCAGGAGGGGGGTGGTAGAAGGGTCCTGAAGAGGGGAGGATAGAGGACGGGGGGGAAGGGGAAGGCGGGAGAGAGAGGGGTAGGTAGAAGGGGGGAAGGGTGCGAGAGGGGTAGGCGGGAAAGAGGAGGGGAGGGGGCAAGGGAGGGGGGGATGGGGTGAAGGCGTTTCGGACTGGAAGATGATGATGGGATGGAGATGGAGGATTTAAGGGGAGGAGGGGGCGAGTAGGGAGGTACGGGAGGAGGAGGAGGGATTGGGGGGAAGGGGAGAGAGGAGGGAGAAGAGAGGAGGGGGGGGGAGGAGGAAGGTGGAGGGGGGAGGGGGCGAGGGAGAGTGAAAAAGAGAGGGGGGGGGAAGTCAGGGTTAAATGTACAAGATGCGGGCCGATAGGGAGGAGATGGGTTCGAGGGTGAGGGGACGGGGAGAGGTGAGGATGGGAGGCCAAGGTGGGGAGGTGGGTGTGGATGAGACAGCGGAAAGAAGAGGCGGGGGAGGAAGGTGGATAGGGGGGGGAGGGGGGGGAGGAGGGAGAGAGGGGAGGAGGGGGAGGGAAAGGGAGGAAGAGGAGGAGAAGAAGTGAAGTAGTGGGGAGACGAGAGGGGAAAGCGGGAAGGGGGGAATTGGGGAAGGGTGGGGGGAGTAAGGCTTTTTTTTTTCTGGGGCGGGGGGAGGGAGGGGGGGCGGGGAAGAGAAGAAAGAAGCGAGGGGGGGGAAGGGGGGGGGGGGGAGGGGTTAGGGAAGGGGGAGAAGAAAAGGAAGGGAGAGGGTAGAGGAGGGAGAGGCGGAGAGGGAGGGAGGGGGAAGGAAGGGAAGGGGAAAAAAAAAAAAGCCGAAGCGGAGGTGGAGAATATGATGGTTAGGTGGATTGGACTGTTGTTTGGGGAGGCCCCCTGAGCTTAGCTTTGACCCCGTTCTGAGCCCCGGTCAGGGAGTTCGATGGGTATTGGGAGAGGATGGTCTGAATGTACAACGTTTCCCCCTTCTCTCATCATTATCACCAGGGTACTCTATCTTTCCGGCTTTTCCCTCCAGTTTTCCCCTTTTTTTATTTCAACCGTTTTACTCCCCGCTCCCTGCGCCTTGTGTTTTCCGCCGATATTTTGGTTTTTTCTTTTCTCACCTTTTTTTGGCCTTTTTGACTTTATTTATTCTCCGTTCATTTTCGCTACAACTACGTTAGTTACCGTTGGTTCCTCCCGTTTGCCTGTCCTCCTCGGCCACACCTGCCTTTGACTCCTCCCCCCTTTCGTCCATGACATCCCGTATTCTTTCTCTTCCTCTCTCTCTACCGGATTCAACTCTTCCTTTCATCCACCGTTTCTGTTATCCCCGCACTCCCCCCCTCGCCCTATGACATATCCGTTGTTTCCCCGCTTTTCTCACGCCAGCCCCTCTCTTTCTGATTTATCGTCACTCTGACGTCCCCTTTTCCTTTCGCTTCCCTTCCCCCCGCCCTCTGGACGTTTTCCTCTATCCTCTTCTGGTCTCGTCAGCTCTTCGCCACCCCCTTGGTTGGGGACGGTTGAGAGGTGTGGCGGTGGACGGGGGTTATCCGGACCTAGGGGCGGGGGAGAAGCCCGTACTGTAAGAGGGAGAGGGACAAGTTGGAAAAGGGGAGAGAAAGAGGGTGTGTAGTGGGGTGAGGTTGGTTATTGGGGGAGAGGCGGGGAGGAAGAATGGTAGAGGAGTGGTAGGACCTGTGCAGAAACGCTGGGGCGCGACGGGGGTGGTTGAAGCTGGAAGAGAAACGGGGAGGGGAAAGGGATGAGGGAAAATGGAGGAAGGATGGCGGAAGAGGGGAGAGAATGGGAGGAGGACGGGCGAGGAGTGGGTGGAGGGGGAGAGAAGGGGGAGGGGTAAGGAAGGGGGGGAAGGGGAGGGGGGAGGGGGGGAAGGGTAGGAGGTGAAGGAGGGAATGGAGGGGAAAGGGGGGAGGGGGGGGAAGAATGGGGGGGGAGAAATGGGAAGGAGAATAAAGGGGCGGACGAGGTGGGGTGGAGAGGACCGAAGATTCATTGCGCTTGTTAGGGGGGCCGCGTCCTAATGTAAACTTAAGGTTCCTTCCTCTCCCCCGTCGCCTCTCGGTTTTCTGGCCCCGGAACCTTAGCAATATAGGGGCTGCAGTTATAACGACATGCGGGTTGCCCGCATCGCAGATCGCGCCAGCGTCTGGCCTGACTGAGAGGATAAAAGGTGCCTTCTCATTAGTTTGGCACATCAGCGTCGCGTATACTTCCCCCTCCCCCCTCACCTCTCAGTGTCTCGGTGCCAGTTTGGTGATGAAGCTACCTTTAGCCGAAATGTTTTTGGTAGATAAACCAAACCTTGTCCACAGAGTACCCTGGGAGCCTCTCTTCGGTGACGATCCGCTGTCTCTTGTGTAATATACCAGCGTGCTGTAGATTTCCGATGGACTTGCATGCATAGGTGCTTGTAAGTGGCGAATCCTGTCCTCTGCGGCCGGGACTCCAGACTTGGAGATGAGGAAGGAAGTGCCAGCGGATGGAAGCCATAGTTGACCATAAATGGTGACGTCGGGATGATTCGTTCTGTAGATATTGTGGGAATTCTGCCCATGGAAGAAGTTCCGCCCAGTGCGTCCTGAGTGTCAGCGATAAAGCACCTCAAAAACTGTCCAGAGACTGAATTGGTGCGTTCCGTCTGTCCATTGGTCTGGGGGTGATATCCTGATGAAAAGTGTAGGGTAAACGTCCAGATTTTTACAAAACGCCCTCAGACGGGAGATGAATGGTATCTCTACGGCGACCACTATGACCTGAGGGGACCCATGTAACCTGAAGATATCCCTGATGAAAACTGTCGGTAACATTGGGCAGTGGGTAAACCCTTCATAGGGATGAAGTGGCCTGTTTGGAAATCATCCACCACACAAGTATTGTGTCCATGCCTCTAGATTGGGAACTAACGATGAAGTCATCGAATATGTGTCCAGTACGTACTGGTATGGGTAGTGTTTTGAAGGAGACCTGCTGGTCTGTTGTGTGGTGTCTTGCTTCGAGCACAAGTAGGACGTGGCTACGAAGCTTGTTGATCTCTCTCGCATGGAGGGCCACAGAATGTGCGTTCGATGAACTCAGTTCTTTTGGTGCAGGATGGCCTGCAGTCTGGTGAATGTCCCCACTCATGACTCTCCTCTGGAATTTACGGGAGTGAACAACCGGTCCTCCGGAACGTTGAGTCCTCCGGGATGTTGTTTGAGCCTTTAGTAATGTCCGTTAAGGCACTAAAAGTATTTGCAGCCAAAATACAAGTGGAAGGGAGAATGGTTCCTGTTGATCCACCTTGTTATCCTCTACCAGGAACTGTCGTGACAAAGGGTCGGCTTAATGTTTTTAGAACCAGGGATGAGGAAATGAGGAAGTTAAAGCGAGTAAAGAATAAGGACCATCTTGCTGGCGAGATCCTAGTCGCCGTGCTCCCTCATGTACAGAAGATTCTATGGTCCGTAAGTATAGTGACTGGCGACTCTGTGCCTTCCAGTTAGTGCTCACTCTTCCAAAGCCAGCTTGATAGCGAGGAGCTCCCGGTTACCTACATCGTAATTCTTTGGGCGGAGGGAAAACTTCTTTGAAAATATGCACAAGGATGAAGTGGAGCTGAGGATCTTTCTTGTGAAAGTATAGCACCTGCTCCTACATCGGAGGCGTCGACCTCCAAAAAAAAAGGTAATGAAGGATCTGGATGGGTAAGATGGGTGCTGAGGCGAATGCCGTCTTTATTCTCTCGAAAGCCTGGAGGGCCTTCTCAGTCCACTTAGTAGGATCAGCTCCCTTCTGTGTGAGTGCCGTGATGGGTGCTACTACCAGAGAATCCCTGAATGAACTCCGGTAGTAGTTAGCAAAACCGAGGAACCTGGATGGCTTGAGGGAGAGGGGACAGGGCCATTCGAGTACCGCCTTGACCTTGGTAGGATCCATGCAAGGGCCGGTATCCGATATATTGAGCGAGAAAGAGGTGGATGTTTGATGGAAATGGCATTTCTCGAGCTTGGCATACAAAGGGTTCTCTCTTAAACGCTGCAGGACTTGTTGACATGCATTATAGTTCCGGCATGGATCTGGAAAAAATTAATATATCGTCCAGGTATACTATAACATGGTGGTCCAGAACGGTCTCTGAAAAGTGTCGTTGACAAAGTCTTGGAAGACCGCGGAGCATACACAATCCAAATGGCATGACCAGGTACTGTAATGCCCGTCGCGAGTATTGAAGTCTGTCTTCCATTCATCTCCTTCTCTGATTTTAACCAGATATAAGCTCCTCTGAGGTCCAGTTTGGTGAAGATCCTGGCTCCCTGGAGTTGTCGAACAATTGGTCTATCAACGGAAGGGGGTAGCGGTTTTTTATGGTGAGTTTGTTGAGGCCCCGGTAATCAATGCAGGGTCTGAGGGTTCGTCCTTTTTTTGACGAAAAAAATCCTGCCCCCGCGGTGTGATGAAATTTCTTAATGAACCCCCTCTGGAGATTCTCCTGAATATATGTTCTCATGGCCTGGGTCTCAGGATCGATAGTGGGTATGACCCTCTCTGGGAGGTATGGCCGGTGAAAGAGAAGATGGATAGGTGACCGAGGATCATCGCCTTCTCTCTAGCCTTCCTCTCCCCCCGCTTGCTCGTGAAGTACCTCTGCTTGACGTGTCAAAGACATGCGGAAAATCTCGTATCCCCGGCAGCTGGACCCTGTCAGATCCGTGACCTCCATTCTCCACGCCTTTGGAGCAAGCATGCAATGTTCCAAGCAAAAAGAACTCAACGAAGTGGTGTGGCCTCGTTCCGTCATGACAGATGTGGATCCGGAGCCACGAAGCCCAGAAGATGTTCGGAAGGGGTGTGAATGACATCAAAGGTTATAGTCTCGAGTGAAAGTCGCTAGTCCTGATGTTAAGGGGTATTGGTTTGTAAGGAAATGACGCGGCTTCTGCAATGGTCGTCCATCAATGGCTTCAAACCTACCGGTCGATCTTTGGGTACCAACGGTATTTTATTCTTGAAGGCGAACTTTTGGTCCACGAAGTTTCCTCCTGACCCCGAATCCAGAAAGGCCCTGTCTGTCTGTACTTGAAGGTCTCACGGCATATGGAGATAGGTAGATAAAACCTCGTATAGGGTTGAGGAGGGGGAAAAGTTGCAGTACCCAGAGTGATCCTCCTTATACTCACTGGGCTTTGGCGTTTCCCGACTTCAGCGGACAGTTGAATACCAGGTGGCCGTATTGCACAGTAAAGAGCATAGTCCCGCTCGTCTTCCGTTGCTTCTCGATAGGCGAAAGGCTAGTTCCTCCCAGTGCATGGGTTCATCTAGGATGGGGTTGTGGAGAGTAGAGAACCTATGGTGAAAAGGAAGATATTGTATACCTCGGGGGGTGTTTGTTTTCTCCATCCTTCTCTCTTGGAGGCGCTGATCCATCGGATGCACAGGTCTATCAGGTCCTCCAGTCCAGAGGGACGATCCAGAGCTGCTAATTCATCCTTCAACCGTTCGGACAGACCCTGCCAGAAGACTGCAGATAGAGCCACATCGTTCCAGCCGGTCTCAGCTGCCACCGTCCGGAAGTCCAGAGCATAACGAGCCAAGTCCGGTCTCCCTGAGAAATATTAAGCAGAGAAGATGCAGCCGTACCTTCGTCCTGGAGTGTATCAAACACCCTTCTTGAATCGGTGATGAAGAGAGTGAGGTCGCAGACAAATCTGGGCGTTGCTCCCAGTAGGGGATGCCATGCCAGAGCGGCGTCAGTCAGCAAGGAGATTATGTATGCGACCTTTATTCGTGAAGAAGGAAAGTGAGAGGGCATCAGCTCAAACTGTATGAAGCACTGGTTCAGAAACCCCGACAACCGCTGGGACCCCCTGGTATACCGGTGGGCGCAGGTAGTCGTGTTCGGAGGTAAGGTGTATAAGTGCAGGAGTGGCTGCGAGTAGAACGGGGTTGGGGTAGATACTGTTAGACGTCTAACTTGTTCAGTCAGGGTATCCACGTCTGTTTAAGTTGGGAAACAGTTGTTCTTGTGTGTAAATGAACCGGTTAAGTTGCAGGAAGCATTCCTATGGTTTTGTCTAAGAGTCGGGCCACCTCAGCGGCGTCCATGTTGTTGGGCTGAGCATATTGTCACGCTGCGCTCACCACAAACAGGACGGAAGACCGCGGGCTGAGGTGGGGATTGATAGGTACCGACCCACAACCACGCAGCACTGTCCGGAATGCGTAGTCCTAGTCGTACCGCGTTGGGTGGAGAGGTCAGGGTAGTCAGGGTACTTGCCGTGTTCCAGGGTTGGAGAGTCCGGGTAGGTAGAGTTTCGTAGCCAAGGTCCTGGGTAATAGAAGGTAGAGTAGTCGAGTAACGAAGCCGGGGTCAAAGTGCTGGAGAGTGTAGAAATCCAAGTAAAAGGCAGGGTCAAACAGGTCAGACAAAGTTCAAGACAAAACTAGACAGCAGCGGTGAGCCACAATGCATAAACAGGAGTTTATGCTCAGCAATCCAGGACAGGCAGAAGCAGGTATATATGTGGAAAGGGTCCAATTACCTTGCAGGGGGTGTACTGATCCACCAATGGTGTCAGAGAGACACTGATCAAAAACAGCTTGCCATTAGGCTTTCCTGATGTAGGTCTGGTTGCCGGGCAAACCGCGCGTTGTCCGCGATGCGCGGTCGGACGTGATGACGTGATGCGGGTTTACTCAGCAAGTATCCGCCTGTGGAGGCTCCAGCAGCTCCCTCACGTTCTATGCTTCCGGTTGCCGAGCAACCCGTTGCGCGTGCGCGATGCGTCTCGCGGAGAGCTCCGCCATCACGCCCGCTGCGCCTGCACTACTGGCAGTGCGTGGGCGCATGACTCTGCCCCGTGGTTGGTGCGTCCCTGAGTCGGTCTCCACGCGGATCAGAGGCAAGTGTGACACTGAGGAACATTCCCGAATTAACATTGCCATGGAGATGTCTTTATAGCTCTGGGTCACTAGTCTATCTACGTGAGCAAGCTGCTGATACATATTGTATAGTTGATGACAGTTCTGCACAGTCTTAAAGCAGGTCAATGTGGGTTCTGATAATGTTTTTTTTTTAAGTGTAAGATCATATAATAGGGTAGTTGTTTCATACGTAAAAATAAAAGAAGGAACAAGAAGTCCAAAGCTGATGAATAAAAATATGACTTGTATGCACATTGACATGACGCAGACAGGTCTCATGAAAGAAGCTTTTTCTGCAGTTTTTATTCCAGGCCTGGTCAATTTGGTACTTCTAATAGTAGATGTCCTAATGTGGTGCAAGATATAGCCCAACGAGCATCCCAAGTGTGTTTGCAACATTTTTCAACAAAAAGGACTCCAAATTTTCCAGAGAAACAAGACCACGCATCCCAGGTTTAATAATTTCACTAAATGCATTTTTTTCAACTTCCAGCAAAATTTCACCAGACTTTGAGCAAAATGGCTATTTAATCCAGTCCCTGAAACATGTATTTTGCTTGAGAAGAGGGTGGGGGGGGGGGGGGATTCTATTTCAGGATCTGGATTAAATAGCCAAATGTTGTTTTGTGAATGTTAGCGAACCGTAAGAATGTAGGCTACATTTTTTGCAAAACACATGGGCTAATTTTCCACATCTCTAGCCAGAGGTGTGACACGTTGTAGACTTGAAGGGGATGCTGTCCAAAAAGAGAATAGATAGATTTTGTTTAGGTTTGAAAAGGAATGTGGAGAGCAGGTTCTCCGTGAGCCCAGTGGATATCTTTCCGCTACCCTGAATTCAACTGGAATCATGGTACGGTCGTTCAGAATGGCCAAGAAGAGTCAGGTTACCTGATCTAGTAAGGATGTAAGCAGCATTTCTATACCAGATTTCATTATTACCAGACATGTTGTCTCATGGACAAATCCAGCAATCAATTCTAACGAAATTAGCTTTGAAGGCATGGCCCATGAAAGACGCTTGCTCTCAGGCATGACAATTCAATAAAAGTATTCAGCAATTTGATGAACCATAGGAGGCCAGCTACAGCCATAAGATATCATACAGTAGGAAGCACATCCACAAACTTCTGCAAAGAAAGGCGGATAAATACACGAGGCACATCAGTATCGACACTACTTTTTTTTTAACCTAAGGTTTGACATTTTTTTAAAACAAGAATTGTCTAATTTATAGGAGCTGGAAAGTGTCCTACATGTGATAAATTCAAAAGTTAGTGTGATTGTTCTGCCAGTTATGGGTCCATTGCATTGGTGTTTAATATGGTAATTTGGCCTCTTTTAGTCCTTATAGTTATGCCCATAAGACCTGCTGGTATAGGTGGGCATTACCTTAGCCAGACGAAGGCCATCAGTTTTAGCCCAAAGTACTGGTAGTGTCCAATTTCCATTTAAGACCCAGATCCACAGAGCTACGTTAACTCCGGTCTCATAATGGGCCGTTAGCAAAATCAATAATGGACATTTTTTTCCCCTGAGGTTAATGTGAATCTACAAAGCTATTTATATGCATAAACAACAGCTGTTATCACATGAGCATAGGTTTAACACTGTGCTAAGTTAGCACTGCCTTGTGTTAGCTTCAAATAACCTAAACCTAACTAATGTCTCATTAAATCTCTGCATTAAATCTAACAGAGCTCTGTGGACGTGTCACTAGGGGGATACCTCATTAGCACTAACATCCTTTACAGTTAATGCAATGTCCTTGTCACGGGATTCTAGGAGCAATATAGGACCTCAATGGCCAGAACAACAGTGAAGGGAAGGATCTTTGGGGTCACGGGCTGAGGTCAGTAGCAGGCGGCAGGCAAGGATCGTCGGGGTCACAGGTAGGGTCCGGTGGCAGGCAGCAAGCAGGATCTTCGGGGTCCAGGCAGGGGTCGGCAGCTGGAAGGCAGGAATAGGGGAGGAGGAACAGGGCAGGGGAGCAGGAACTGGGACCAGGGAGCAGGAAACAGACGGGGGCAAGCTAGTTCAATAGCAAAGGCCTTTAATTAATGTTACCAGAGCTCGAACAGGAAAAAAACAGAAACAGGGCAGAAGCAGAAGGTGTCTGGACACAAACAAAGCAAAGGCAAAGAGGTGCAAGAAACAGAAAACTATCAAGGAAGGCAGAGACAGTAGACAGGAGCACCCAAGAGGAGACAAGCAGAGGAAAACCCAGAGCAGGCAGAAACAGCAGCACACCCGGTGGACAGACAAGGAACAGAAATGGAGGACTCCTAAACTGTCAGGATATTCCTGAGAGTCCTCTTCGGCCAAAAACAGCACTTAACACCGCATTGATGAGCTTGAAGATACCCAATACTAAAGCTAGCGCATAATTAAATCGGTAATGGAGCTCTGTGGATCTAGGCCTAAATCAGGAAATAATTTTACTAACCTTATGCCAATCTCCTAAAAGTCTTGGGGCATCTAAGACTCCTGACAAAGTGGATATTGCTATGAGACGCACAGAGATTGCGTTAAGTAAAGAGCACCTGGAGGCTGGGACTGCTGAGGACCGTGAGGACCGTAAGATCTATGGTGCTCTGAGGAGCGGGGAATACACGGAGCGCGCGGCGAGGAGGACGGTCACACAGGACTGCCGATGCACAGTTCCTGCAACCCACAAACGGCACTAAAGACCCAGCTACCGAGAGCTTAACCTTTTTTATTGCCTGTAACAACCTTAAAAAGTGTGAGTAGTATGGGTTTATGTCAACACTAACATTTTGTGACAATTTCTGGTCTGCACTATGTCTCTCTTTTTACCTTGATGTACACTCACTCCAACATACCCTGGAGCACACCAGTGTCGTTGCCCGTATACCTTGGAGATCCAACAGCCATATCTACATTAAAGAGGCACACAACAGCCAGTGGTTGTAACTGTTTTATTACTCCCTATCTCTTGTTAGTAAGCACACATATGAGCCAAGCTCGACTCCATACTCTCACAATTCTATATACAGTGTACACTATTACTGGTTTTTTCTTTCTGGGTTGATCCTGCTCCTTCTGGATTTTGGAGGAGATTTGACATTTTAAAATCGCCACTGCCTTCAAGGCTCTCCACTCATCTGCTCCTCCCTACATATCAGCTTCGATATGCTTTGTCCCTGCTTGTCTCCAGCGTTCTACCCATAACTGTCTCCTTTCCACCCCTTTCACCTCTACTGCTGTCTTTCACCTTAAATCTTTTCCCCCAATGCGACTTGCCTATGGAACTCCCTCACAACCTGTATACGCCAAGCATCTTCTCTCCACATCATTAAGTCAAAGCATAAAACTCACCTCTTACGTGAATCATTTCAATTGCCTGGACCCATGGATATAAGAGATGGGCGGAACTGTCAAAATCCGTTCCCCGGAATTTCCTGGACTTTCCCTTCAAAATCCGTTCCACAGGGCAAAATCCGTCTGCAGAACGGGTATTAAAGAATCCAAGCGGTTTCATCTGAATCCTCCATTGGATACAATCCAGGTTGATTTTTAAGAATCTGCACTCAGAATACAAATTGTATCCGAAATCCGCACCACGAATTGTTAAAAATTAATTCTCTCTCTCAGGCGAGAGGCCAAGGCGCGCGCGCGCAGGGCGAGAGAATATAAGTCTCGTATCGACGCAGGATCTCTCTCGCATCAGTCTATCTCTATCATGTCTCTATCTCTAATTCTATCTCTATAATTTCCTCTATATCTCATTTAGTCTCTCTCTCTCTCTCATTTCCTATATTAGTTTCAGATTGCATATACTAGTTCTGTTGAGTGCCAATATTAGCACAAAGGAATGAAGTACAGTACAAGGACAGCTATCATTAGTTAATATCTCATAGGAATCCACATCAAGTTTAGTAAGAATGTGGATACGGCAGGGAAATCTTAGATTAACATTCAGCAAATATTACAGGGAGATTCTTCAATCTGTGCTATTTGGTGAAGAATCACTGTATAATCAATAAACTGTGCCATATTGTGAAAAATGATCAACGTCTTTGTCTACATTATTTATGGATATTACAATAATTCAAATGAAACTACTTTCCTTAGCATTCAAACTACACAGTGCGCTGTAGTAAAATCACAGGCAAATCCACTGCCATGCAAAAGTATATGCGCAGACATAATGCTTGGAGGACCACATGGAACGAAATATATATGTCATGCCTAAGTACATTAAAACAATATAGTATAGTTCCGATGGGGTGAGGGCGTCAGAATGCATTAAATAATCAAAACCTTATACTCAGAATTAGATGCCAGATAGTTAATATGTGCAGGTAAACAAAAGTGAATGATAAGATATGAAATTACTGCTGGACTTAGATCTTTACCTAACTGACAAGGTAGAAGGTCAGACACATAACAGGCAGCAGTATTCCTGCATGTACAACTCCCCATCCACACAAACAGAGACTGACCCTTCCCCAGAAAGTACCAACACTACAATAACTTCTTGTGCCACGAGACTCCCTTTATAGCAAACTTATCCAGACAACAGAAAGGGCCTTTAATTAAACACGAGAAAGATACCAGCCAATCGTTAATCTAATTCCTACTAACTATAGCTCTATAGCCACTACCCGATTACTCACAATGAACATAAACTGCATCGAACTCTGCTGGGTATACTTATCAACATAAATCAGCAATAGCATAACACATTTTTTTATTATCCAGTTATACAACTTTAGACGATTGCTGTCAACACAGATTTGGACTTTTGTACATTTGGCATAAATACCATCAGTTTACCTGTATTAGGCTTTTACATTCAAGTACAAATGCATAAGGAAATATCCAAGTATTAGACATGATCAAAAACTGAGAATACTAGTCATATTGATCTGGGAGAATTATTGGTTTGTAGCAAATTGTCATACCTTTCAATTAGTTCAAGGTGAGATTTTCATAAAGATAGTTATGCACAAGGGCAGTAGTATAGAAAAAGGTTATTGTAGTGCTGCACTGGGAAGTGCCTGGATCCAGCATCTCTTCCCATGGTACCAGAGAAATGCATATGGAACAGAGAAGAGTAATCGTCACTTTCTGTATGGTCAGGAAATAATCCTCACGTTAATGCAAAAAGCTGGTGTAAATAAATGAGAAAACCCCCAACCAGAATAATAAAAAACTGTAATTTAAAAAAAAAAAGGTAATTCAGTCTCAATCAGGGATAAAAAAAGTGAGAAAGAAAAATTAGAGCACAACCCAAAAATAGTGCATCAAAAAACCTTGTGTGCAAATGTCAAAGATACATATAGATGCAGTTTTGATTATATATGAAATAAAGAAAGTCCACATACATGTAGCCCATGTATTTCCCCCCCCCCCCTAAGTGAGATTGGGGGTATACGCTGTGGGGGCTACTGGTGCTGCCTTTACCTGTGGCTCACAGGGGCCTAAGACTCCGCCACTGGGAGCCGGGTTGATATAATACAATACTCTCTGTGCAACGCCTCCACCTGTGAGGGATCCCATCATATTGGGAGGAGCCCCTCACAGGACCCAATAACATCAATCACACACTGTGTATAAAACAATAACATTTACTGGCACAGGTATAACTCTTAACACTCTAATGGTTGCTAATAGGTACAACTACCCCTTCGCCTCGCAGGGCCTTAACCCCACACCTTATTCCCCCAACACCGTGTATCCAGGAGTCCCAAAAGTTCCCCAGCCACCCAAGTGCAAGACAGCGCTGCCCACTAATTTGAGTAGATGGTTGGTGCACGTGTTGTGGTGAAGGTACCTGCTGGGTGTGTCCACACCCGGGCGCGCAGATGCTGTACTTGGGATCCCTGCTCCAGAAGGGTGATCCCACGTCGTGATCTGCCTCTACGGTGGCTGGCTCTTATCTCTGTGAGCTGCAGAGAGTGATTCATCTTTGTCACCTGTGGACAGGATATCCCCGCTTCCTGACTGTAACCCTCACTTAAGCTGGCTATACAGGACCATGTTCCTATCCTATGGGGCGGTCTCTGCAGCAACCACAAGCTGAGGGGAGTTGGGGCCTAGCTGGGGCCTAGGGGGGATCTCTGGCCTAGTGCAGGAGCCACTTGCTCCCTACACATGCACACCCTACCCTTACTCTGTCCCAGCTCCGACTGCCTGTTCTTCTTGAGCGCGCCAAATGTATCTATCTTCCTGCAGGAGATCTGGCCGCGTGATTGGCTCCCTGGCATCACGTGGTTAGCAGCCCCAGTGGCTGCTGGGTGTTGTAGTCCCTTGCTGAGCCCTTTCCTATTGCCGCCGCGTGTGCTATCTGTACACAAATAATTTTTTAAACAGTTTTAAACATTTTTTAATATTGATTGCGGTCTGAGGACAAAATAAATATATGTATTTTTAATTGATTGTATAAAAGATGTGTATTTTATGATGAATTGTAATAATTATATGTGATTCACACTAGAATACTGTGAGTAGATGACTCTATAGTATATGTAATATGAAGAGAGTCCGGTTCAAGTCTTATTATAGTCTCAAGCATATATGATTAACCTTAATAGAATCAGGTGAATTACCAGCCAATGAGAACTCAGTTTAGGGTATATATATCCCGATTGAGCAATAGATTGTCACTCCTGATGAAACCTATGTGGTGAAACGCGTAGAGTGACGCTCTATCCCTGAGACGGCCGGAACCCCAGGAAGTGGACGCGGCAGATGACATCACTTCCGGTGTTTGGAACGCACCGGTGGAACGCACGCCACGAGAGAGGGGAAGCTGAGATACCATTCATCCGGCCGGAGAGATCCATTGAGATCTAAATGCTTACCTTTATTTGAAACTATGTGAGTGTAAACTTGTTTTACTTACCTTCATAAATTATACATACAGTCTGCACTATGTCCAGTTGTATCTTTGATTAAGGTTCCTGGGAGTACATCCATATGGGGCTGCATTGACTGCTGTATCTCCTGATGACGGAGGGACTAACAACAATACCTTAAAAGATACCTTTATGTGCCTGAATAACCTCACACGTTTGTGAGTATATATATTGAGAGCAGTGTCATCTGTATTTGAGTTTATCCATTTCACCTTAACAATATTGCACTATCACCATTGTATTTTATTCTTTTTTACATATATTGCGCTTCCCGGACATTTCATCGCTATCTGTACTGCGCATGTGCGACTTGGTAATGGCCGCTGCTGCTCTTCTGCGCATGCGCGAGCCTCCACGTATGCGTGAACCCAACAAACATGGCGACGCCCTGCAAAGGGAGCCGCAGGCCAGCCCGTCACCACCCGCAACAGCCCCCACCCTAGCGGAGGTAAGGGAGGGGGAAACAGAGAACCGGGGATTCAGAGGGGACCTGGCTACATATACAATGGGCTTATTGATCCCACAGACAGATGTAAGTCCTCTTGATTGAGGTAACATATATCAGTATAACATTCAAACATAGATCAATGGACTGAGCTCAACTCCCCTAGGGAAAAGCTGACATAAGGTAGTCTCTGTCCCTCAAAATCTAATGCTATACATAAAATGAAGAATAAACACAGCCCACGGTGCTTGACTGAACAAAATTGCTTTAATTGAGAAAGAGACTGTAGAGGTAGCCACGGGATCCCTGTAGGTGTGAGCTTTCATTGGCGTGCTCCAGCCATGTATAAGATGTACAGCCAAGAAGAAAGAATAGCTGCGCACCTCTATTCTTTCTGCGTTGCTCAACCAGGGATAAAACAGTGAAATCCCATTGGTGCGTCTTTGACTTCTGCAGGCTTCTTAATTACCTTTATGGATCCTAACGTTTTCGGGATGCCTTAATGCATCCAAAAATTCGGTCTGCTGAGGTAGCGCTCACCCAAAGGACGCCAATCTTCTTTGTAATTCACTTTGAACAGATCCCCCCATACAGCAATGGAGAGGTAAGTAGAGTGTGTGTAAATCTTTACAACAATTAGTAAAAACTATATCCACTTACACACAGTTAGGTCCGGAAATAATTGGACACTAATACAAGTTTTGTTATTTCGGCTGTGTACCAAAATAAATTCAAGTTACAGTTAAATAATGAATATGGTGCAGTCTATCAGTTTAATTTGAGAGTATTCACATCCCAATTGGAGGAAGGGTTTAGGAATTACATCTCTTTAATATATAGCCCCCTCTTTTTCAAAGGAACTAATGTAATTGGACAATTGACTCAAAAGCTGTTTCATGGACAGGTGTGGGCTATTCCTTCGTTATTTCATCATCAATTAAGCAGGTAAAAGTTCTGGAGTTGATTCCAGGTGTGGCATTCATATTTGGAAGCTGTTGCTGTGAACCCACAACATGCGGTCAAAGGAGCTCTCAATGCAAGTGAAACAGGGCATCCTTAGGCTGCAAAAAAAAAAAGAAAATCCATCAGAGAGATAGAAGGAACATTAGGAGTGGCCAAATCAACAGTTTGGTACATTCTGATAAAAAAAAGAATGCACTGGTGAGCTCTGCAACACAAAAAGGGCTGGACGTCCAAGGAAGACAACAGTGGTGAATGATCGTAAGATCCTTTCCATGGTAAAGATAAACCCTTTCACAACATCCAGCCAAGTGAAGAACACTCTCCAGGCATATCATTATCCAAGTCTACCATAAAGAGAAGACTTCACAAGAGCAAATACAGAGGGTTCACCACAAGGTGCAAACCATCCACAAGCCTCAAGAATAGAAAGGCCAGATTAGACTTTGCCAAACAATATCTAAAAAAAGCGAGCCCAGTTCTGGAACAGCATTCTTTGGACAGATGAAACTAAGAGCAACCTTTGGTATACGAATGCCCCAAAGGGCAAAAAAGGTGAAACCTCGCTTCTAACACAGGCTTCATCGGGGGCAGTTTGCTATTGAAACCCCATAGTTAGTTTAATTCTCTCTCTGATCATTTAAACAGGACAACTGTGATAAAAATAAACACACACACACACGAATTCTGCTGTGATAGAAGAGTTTAATTATATACTCTCTAAGTGTTTTTGCAATATCATCAGTCACCCTTGTGTAATCACACTCCGATTTTTATTATATGGTCACGTGTTTGTTTTGTTTTGTTCCATATCCCGTACACTTTATTTTAATTACGTTAATAAAATCGAGTTTTAATTTGTTAGGTGTGTGCCACTACCTAAAGGGGATACTTTCCTGTCTCACCTTCTCATAAGATCAACCTGTACCAGAATGATGGGAAGAAAAAAGTATGGAGAAGGCTTGGAACGGTTCATGATCCGAAGCATACCACATCATCTGTAAAACACGGTGGAGGCAGTGTGATGGCATGGGCATGCATGGCTTCCAATGGCACTGGGTCACTAGTGTTTATTGATGATGTGACAGAAGACAGAAGCAGCCGGATGAATTCTGAAGGGTATAGGGATATATTGTCTGCTCAGATTAAGCCAAATTCAGCGAAGTTGATTGGACGTCGCTTCACTTTACAGATGGAGAATGACCCAAAACATACTGCGAAAGCAACCCAGGAGTTTTTTAAGGCAACCCGATCGAGCATGCATTTCACTTGCTGAAGACAAAACTTACGGCAGAAAGACCCACGAACAAACAACAACTGAAGACAGCTGCAGTAAAAAAATAGAAAAATAAATAAGTGCGCACTAAAATATATACTTAATACACAGTGTTAATTGGGATGTTAATTTAAATAAAAAAAACACACCCCACCATGTGGAAAGGTAAATAAATATATACCAATGTAGATGAGCGTCTGCTGCTGTGTAAAGGGTAGCCCAAGACCCTAGAATCTAGTAACAAAAAAACAAACAAAGCGCACAACACTCATCATGAAAAATGTAATAAACTATGTTATAGTTTATATATAAGGTGTTTCAAAGGTTATGCGTACATCAAGGTAGATTAATAAAGCAAAGAGCCACAGAGTGGCAGTTACCAGCGTGCTGCAACCAGGAACCACCAGAGCTTCACTCTCCTTTCCACCTACAGGTAGGTGAAATGCCAGATAATTGATGACTCTGCCACAGTCTCAATGTCCTGTAAATAGCGTCAACGACGCTTAGTGGATCCTGGGGAGTGCTTGTCCTTTCCTCGCAAGTACAGTAGTACACAGGTTCCTCTGCAGACCTCACTGTGTGTTTTCCGATCAGTCAGGCAGCGTGAAGGCGTGGTCCCGCGGGCCCTCGTGGACGTCAGAGCGCCCACTCTGCTTGAAAAACAGCGTCTTGCCAGTAATGATTCAGACCTCACTGGCAACCACAGAGGCAGGCAACAGCGCGGCACATGCGCAGAAGAGGAAATCAACTCGGTGTTCAACAAACAACGTTTGACAACAATAAAATACACCTTGGAATAGAATAATAAAAGTATATAGGTTGAATGGTATCTTCCTACGTGGCGTTTCGTGGCTCAACAGGCCACTTCTTCAGGGAATAAAACACATGATATCTGTATCAGAGTTTATACCATTCAAAAACCATATGATGGTTAACAATTTAGTAGTATCAACGAATCACTATGCACCATGCTAATGCAGTACAGCTGCAAAATCAGAGCTGCCTTAAAAAATAAATAAAAAAACTGCATAAAACACAATACTAAAATTAACCATAAAAATAACAAAGGCAAAGATTTATATCTGAAAGAAAGAAACAAGAATTAGTTCCGAAGCAGACACACAATATTTAAATGACAGACAGAATCAATACAGGGACCATATATCCACATCCTATTTAACCATTTAGGGGGTGGGGATTCTAATTTGTAAAATCCAGAAATGTTTCTTGGATAGAGAGATTCTTAATTCTCTCACCACCTCTCTCCCTAAGGGGGACAGTGTGTATACCCTTAAATCTAAGGGAAGATGGGTTTTTTATGGTGTACAGAGAAATGCCGAGACAAACTGTGCTTATCATAACCATTTTTAATATTCCTAATGGTTCCTGGATGCGCACTTTCAAACACCTTTTAGTCGACCAAAATTGGGATATGAGGAACATTCAATCAAGTAAACCACATGGGTGGTATTGCAGTTATAAATTTTTCAATTTTAAACTCCTCATGATTAACTAATGATTTAAAAGTTTTCCTCTCTTTATGTAGATAGTGGCAAACAAGCACTATACCACATGCATAATTACCTACAGATTTATTTAGCCATAACTTATCCCTATTATGGATTGGTGGGGAAAAATATCACTAGGAGCCCAGGTTTTTTAAAATTCTTAGCCCTCCTGGAGATGATTTTTGGTTTGGGTGGGATGTGCCCCATAAAAACACATCCCTATTTAATATTGCCCAATGTTTTTAAAACATTTCCTCAATTTAACACTCCACAGAATTTAAGGTAGTCACAAATGGAATACAAGAGACCCAGTGACAACAGGTGATTCCTTCCTCTTTGGTAATTCATGTGGTTCTTATCCATTCCCCTCACTATATCCAGGTCTTTCAACAGGTCTTTTTCCAAATAACCCCTTTCTAGAATTTATGCAAAAGTATGTTAGCCTGTTCCTCAAAATCAAGTGGTGGAACTGCAATTTCGCTTGATTCGAACAAATTGGCCCCTAGGGATATTGGAAATCCATGATTTTTTATGATTACTGGAGGCCATAAGTGAGGTTATTACTGTCCACTTCTTTGAAGAATACCTTGTGGTTACTTCCCCAGTACTCGTGGCAGTTAAATTGAGATCAAGGAAATTGATAGATCGCTCATTGGAAATGTGGCTGAGATCAAGTTTCATTTATCATTAGATAAACTATGAAATGTAACAATTCTTGATCATTATCATCCACACACATAGGATCTGTCGTCGAAAAGCGTTTCCATATCACACACACATTCCTACTGTAGGGGTTGTTGGTCCAAATCCTCTCCTCTCCCAGTCCCCATATACAGGTTCGCGAAACTGGGGGCAAAATCTAGTCCCATTGCAGTTCCGCAAAACTGCAAGAAAAACTGTGGACAGAAAGAGAAAATAATTATGTGTTAATATGAATTCAATTGCTTTTTAGTATGAATTCACATCAGGGGGGGCAGTAAACTGTCTTCCTCCAGGACCAACTTATCGCCGACAAACCCTTGTCGTGTGGGATGTGGGTATATAACGCTGGACTAGTCACAAGTCAACCACTGATAGACTTCTTCCATTCGAAGCCAGAAAAAATCAATTTCAAGAGGTGTAATTTTTTGTGTCAAACGGTTTGTGAAAACCGAGTTATTGATCCTCTTCTGACGATGTGCCGCGCTGTTGCCTGCCTCTGTGGTTGCCAAGTGAGGTCTGAATCATTACTGGCGAGACGCTGTTACTCAAAGCAGAGTGGGTCGCTCTGACGTCACAGAAGGGCCGTGGGACCACGCCGTCACGCTGCCTGACTGATCGGGGAAACACAGTGAGGTCTGCAGAGGAAACCTCGTGTACTACTTGCGAGGAAAAGGACAAGCACTCCCCAGGATCACACTAAGCGTATGACGCTATTTACAGGACATTGAGACTGTGGCAGAGTCATACAATATCTGGCATTTTCACCTACCTGAGGTGGAAGGAGAGTGAAGCTCTGGTGGTTCCTGGTTTGCAGACGATCGCGTAACTGCCATCTTGTGGCTCTATTGCTTGATTAATCTACCTTGATGTAAGCATATAACACTTGAAACACCTTATATATAAACATAGTTTTATTAACATTTTCACGATGGAGTGTGTTTTGCGCTGTGTTGTTTTGTTGTTCTTGTACTGCTCAGTAAAGCCTGGCAAAACATCACAAAGGAGGAAACCAAGCTCTTGGGTGATGTCCATGCGTTCCAGACTTCAAGCAGTCATTGCCTAAAGGACTCGACAAAGTATTACAAACCTAATATGTTATTGATTGTGGTTAATTTTGTCCAATAATTACATTTTTGAAGTCCACACTCTGAAATAAGGGGACTGTGTAGGAAATGGTTGCAATTTCCAAACGTTTCATACGATTTTTTTGTCAACCCCTTGAATTAAAGCTGTGTGAAAGTTCTGCACTTTCTTGTATTCCATTGTTTAATTGTCAAATCCATTGTTTTCTCTTGCTGGTGGCGTACAGAGCCAAAATGATGTGAAAATTGGGTCAATTGTCCACAATTTTCCTTACCTATCTACTATGGGCTATGCCGGACTGTATGAGTTGAACCAAGTGAACACCAGGTGCACGTGGATGATGCCAGTGAACATGGAGAAAACTTTTCAAGTGGTCTATCTTTACTAAGTGCGCCAATAGTGTATGCAGCGCTTTACAAAATTACATATAACGAGGGGAGAAAATGTATAAAGCAATGGTGATAAGTAAAAACAGGTAAATATCATCACAGGGCAAAGGGATGGTCTTGCCTCAAAAGTTTTTTTTGTTTTAAAGATTTACATATTACATTAGGCTTGACATGTCTTAGTGTTTCTAGCCGGATTATTACTAATGGCGCTGGTTGGCATAATCATTAATTTTATATAATGTAAAGGTCTTGAAACATGCTCAATTAGTTTTAGTTTACCACTCCAATGTTTGAAGCTACATAGCCCTGTCTACGGATTTTTACCAACCAATACGAGAATTTTTTAGTTACAGTGTGCTCATAGAAAATGAGTTCGTCAGTAACCTGTATAGGCATTACATCAAGTTAAATGCAAGAGATTATCTCATTTGATTGTAGTTATTTTGTCCATTACTGTATCTGGATGTTTTGGGGGTGGCCGGGGTGGTTGGGGGTGGGTTGTGGGTAGAAGAGGGTGTGGTTAGTAGGGCTGTTGTGTGTATTTTTGTTTATTGTGGGTACAGGATTGGTGCTGAAGGGGTGTTGTAGTAGCACCTAAGGAGGGATGTTTTTGGCTACGCGTGCGTAGTCGGAGGGGGTGACCCCTTAATGCCTGGGATTTGTTACAACCTCAAAGCTAATTTGAAGGGGTTTAACAAACCTGAACTCCCTGCAAGGCCTAAACACCCACCAAGGCCACATACCACCTTCGCACAACTCCCCGCTACCCAAATAAACCGGCACTGGTGGGTTTCTTTAACTCCTTCATTGCCTTAGCGGCTAGCCCCTAAGTGGAAATGAAGTGTTAATATAAAATGTAATTACTAGTGTGACGTGTGCAGGGGTGGTCTTCGGCAGAGACACGCATTGATTTCAGGTCCGGGGACCCCTTGCTTTTCGAGACTGTACCGGCACCCTAACGGGGGCCCATATCTCCATGCTTTTAAATGTATTGCGACGTGACCGTGGGATAATACAATTCGAGGAGATACCAGCAACCCATAACAGGGGCCTGCATCTCGGGAAGCAAGGTGGTCCCCGGACCTGAAATCAACGCGGTTCTGCTCCCTGCACACGTACACTAGTATTAATTTTTTTTATTATTAAGCATGCGATGCAAGCGCGAGATGTGCGGCAGGGAGAGGCGGCGTCTCTATTAGCTGGGACAAATCGCCCGGTGAGTCCTTTTGCGAGAGGCGATATACGTCGCGGCTAATCGCCCGTTTGGGTATGTTTTGCCATCACAGGTTAATCGAGGCTTTCTGATATACCGTGATAAGCTAACGCTCAAAAATAATGCGGTGTGTAACCGGCCTGGCGATTTTTTGAATGAAGGCTAATAGAATAGGCCCTGTTGTATTCCCAAGGTTGTCGGTGGTTAGTGAAAAAGCTGCTATGCTAGATGGGAAGAGACAATGGTAATCCCAACATAATAAAAGTTAAGAAGTACAGACTGATTATCTTTCAAAGTTTCTAAACTAATATATTTATAGTGAATATAAAAAGGGTATCATTTTACTCTTCTACCTTTATTTTTATGTTTGTAGTTAAAACATATATAGCTATTTTAGAACACTGACTTGTTAAATTTACATCCTTAGGATTGAATTGACTCAAAACTTAATATTGATGTTATTTCTCTCTTAGTTTGATTCTGGGTTTGTAATAGAAAGGAATACATTGATATTCACTATCTCTCTACATGATGGGACTTCTGATAGGACACTTATTTTTGTGCCCGTTAGGAGACAGGTAAGAAAGACCATTTATAGATATTCTTATTATGTATTTGTAACAGCTGACTTTGTACATGGACTTGAGCTATGGTGAATCCACACACAACACTACTGCCTCAGTCACGTTTTCATGGACCAAGATTTAACAAGACAGAAACAATGATTTTACAGTATTGCTTCACTTTCTAACGTTAATTAAATATAGGGCTTAGGTCACTATCGCTGGTGCAACAAGCATAAATTGTGTTATTGTATTGTATCGTCTATTTATATAGCGCCATAGGCACTAGCGTTCTTCTCAAAGTAGTAAATACATTTGTAATCAAATAAATAACAGATAATAAATAACAGATCTGGGAATATAGTGCTTAGACATAAAAGTAACATTTCGGAGAAGGGAGTCCCTGCCCTGAGGAGCTTAAATTCTAATGGTAGGTAGGGAGAAGTACAGAGACAGTAGGAGGGAGTTCGGTAAGTGCGTCTGCAGGGGGCCAATCTTTATGTATGCTGTGTCAGAAATATCCACAGTGCTATTCATATTGCCTTCTTTAAGCAAGTTTGTGTCTTAATGGGGGTCTTAAAGGTGGATAGAGAGTGGTGCTAGTCGGGTACGTGAGGGGAAGGCATTCCAGAGGTGTGGGGTTCAGTCAGGTGAAAAAGGTAAGGCGGAGGAGAGGCTTCAGATGCAAAGCGGTGGGTTCGAAAGTAGCTCCTTGGCAGAAACGCCAGCAGCGGGAGCTGCTCGGGCCCATAGCGAGAATTTAGGGCTGAGATGTAATTGGAGGAGCAGCGCGTGTTAAAGCTTTCATATTGGGAGACGCATGAGGGTGCGATGGGGATACGCTTAGTGGATCCTGGGGAGTGCTTGTCCTTTCCTCGCAAGTACAGTAGTTACACAGGTTCCTCTGCAGACCTCACTGTGTTTTCCGATCAGTCAGGCAGCGTGACGGCGTGGTCCCGCGGGCCCTTCTGTGACGTCAGAGCGCCCACTCTGCTTTGAATAACAGCGTCTGCCAGTAATGATTCAGACCTCACTTGGCAACCACAGAGGCAGGCAACAGCGCGGCACATGCGCAGAAGAGGAAATCAACTCGGTGTTCAACAAACCGTTTGACAACAATAAAATACACCTTGGAATATGAATAATAAAAGTATATAGGTTGAATGGTATCTCTCCTACGTGGCGTTTCGTGGCTCAACAGGCCACTTCTTCAGGGAATAAAACACATGATATCTGTATCAGAGTTTATACCATTCAAAACCATATGATTGGTTAACAATTTAGTAGTATCAACGAATCACTATGCACCATGCTAATGCAGTACAGCTGCAAAATCAGAGCTGCCTTAAAAAAATAAATTAAAAAAACTGCATAAAACACAATACTAAAATTAACCATAAAAATAACAAATGGCAAAGATTTATATCTGAAAGAAAGAAACAAGAATTAGTTCCGAAGCAGACATCAATTATTTAAATGACAGAATCAATACAGGGACCATATATCCACATCCTCATTTAACCATTTAGGGGTGTGGGATTCTAATTTGTAAATCCAGAATGTTTCTTGGATAGAGAGATTCTTAATTCTCTCACCACCTCTCCTCCCTAAGGGGACAGTGTGTATACCCTTAAATCTAAGGGAAGATGGGTCTTTTTTATGGTGTACAGAGAAATGCCGAGACAAACTGTGCTTATCATAACCATTTTTAATATTCCTAATGTGTTCCTGGATGCGCACTTTCAAACACCTTTTAGTGCGACCAACATATTGGATATTGCAGGAACATTCAATCAAGTAAACCACATGGGTGGTATTGCAGTTTATAAATTTTTCAATTTTAAACTCCTCATGATTAACTAATGATTTAAAAGTTTTCCTCTCTTTATGTAGATAGTGGCAAACAGAGCACTTACCACATGCATAATTACCTACAGATTTATTTAGCCATAACTTATCCCTATTATGGATTGGTGGAAAAATATCACTAGGAGCCCAGGTATTTTTAAAATTCTTAGCCCTCCTGTAGATGATTTTTGGTGCTGGTGGGATGTGGCCCCCTAAAAACACATCCCTATTTAATATTGCCCAATGTTTTTAAAACATTTCCTCAATTTTAACACTCACAGAATTAAAGGTAGTCACAAATGGAATATCAAGAGACCCAGTGACAACAGGTGATTCCTTCCTCTTTGGTAATATCATGTGGTCTCTATCCATTCCCCTCACTATATCCAGGTCTTTCAACAGGTCTTTTTCCAAATAACCCCTTTCTAGAAATTTATGCAAAAGTATGTTAGCCTGTTCCTCAAAATCAATGGTGGAACTGCAATTTCGCTTGATTCGAACAAATTGGCCCCTAGGGATATTGGAAATCCATGATTTTTTATGATTACTGGAGGCCATAAGTAGGTTATTACTGTCCACTTCTTTGAAGAATACCTTTGTGGTTACTTCCCCAGTACTCGTGGCAGTTAAATTGAGATCAAGGAAATTGATAGATCGCTCATTGGAAATGTGGCTGAAGATCAAGTTCATATCATTATCATTAAGATAAACTATGAAATGTAACAATTCTTGATCATTATCATCCCACACACATAGGATGTCGTCGATAAAGCGTTTCCATATCACAACATTCCTACTGTAGGGGTTGTTGGTCCAAATCCTCTTCCTCTCCCAGTCTCCCATATACAGGTTCGCGAAACTGGGGGCAAATCTAGTCCCCATTGCAGTTCCGCAAACCTGCAAGAAAAACTGGGACAGAAAGAGAAAATAATTATGTGTTAATATGAATTCAATTGCTTTTAGTATGAATTCCACATTCAGGGGGGGCAGTAAACTGTCTTCCTCCAGGACCAACCTTATCGCCGACAAACCCTTGTCGTGTGGGATGTGGGTATATAACGCCTGGACGTCACAAGTCAACCACTTATATGACTTCTTCCATTCGAAGCCAGAAAAAATCATATTCCAAGGTGTATTTTATTGTTGTCAAACGGTTTGCTGAAAACCGAGTTGATTTCCTCTTCTGCGCATGTGCCGCGCTGTTGCCTGCCTCTGTGGTTGCCAAGTGAGGTCTGAATCATTACTGGCAGACGCTGTTACTCAAAGCAGAGTGGGCGCTCTGACGTCACAGAAGGGCCCGTGGGACCACGCCGTCACGCTGCCTGACTGATCGGGAAACACAGTGAGGTCTGCAGAGGAACCTGTGTACTACTTGCGAGGAAAGGACAAGCACTCCCCAGGATCCACTAAGCGTATTGACGCTATTTACAGGACATTGAGACTGTGGCAGAGTCATCAATTATCTGGCATTTCACCTACCTGTAGGTGGAAAGGAGAGTGAAGCTCTGGTGGTTCCTGGTTGCAGACGCTGGTAACTGCCACTCTGTGGCTCTATGCTTGATTAATCTACCTTGATGTACGCATAACCTTGAAACACCTTATATATAAACATAGTTTATTACATTTTTCACGATGAGTGTTGTGCGCTTTGTTTGTTTTTTTGTTACTAGCTGCAGTAAAGGCCTGGCAAAACATCACAAAGGAGGAAACCCAGCGTTTGGTGATGTCCATGCGTTCCAGACTTCAAGCAGTCATTGCCTGCAAAGGATTCTCGACAAAGTATTACAAATAAACATGTTATTTATGATTGTGTTAATTTGTCCAATTACATTTGAGCACCTGAAATAAGGGGACTGTGTATGAAAATGGTTGCAATTCCTAAACGTTTCATACGATATTTTTGTTCAACCCCTTGAATTAAAGCTGAAAGTCTGCACTTCTATTGTATCTCAGTTGTTTAATTTCAAATCCATTGTGGTGGCGTACAGAGCCAAAATGATGAAAATTGGGTCATTGTCCAATTATTTCCGTACCTATCTACTATGGCTATGCCGGACTTGTTATGAGTTGACCACGTGAACACAGGTGACGGGATGATGCCAGTGAACATGGAGAAACTTTTCAAGTGGATCTATCTTTACTAAGTGCCAATAGTGTATGCAGCGCTTTACAAAATTACAATATAAGAGGGGAATAATGTACAAGCAATGGTGATAAGTACAACAGGTAAATATCATCACAGGGCAAAGGGAGGTCTTGCCTCAAACAGTTTTTTTTTGTTTTAAAGATTTACATATTTACATTAGGCTGTACATGTCTTAGTTTTCTAGGTATTATACTAATGCTGCTGGTTGGCATTAATTCATTAATTTTAATTAATGTAAAGTCTTGAAACATGCTCAAGTTTTAGTTACCACTCCAATGTTTGAAGCCTACCATAGCCCTTCATCAGGATTTTACCAACAATACGAGATTTTTTAGTTACAGTGTTGCTCAAGAAAAGAGTTCGTCAGCTTACCTGTATTAGGCTATTACATTCAAGTATAAATGCAATGAGCTATTATCCATATCTTGATTGTAGTTATTTTGTCCATTACTGTACTGGATGTGTTGGGGGGGGGGGGGGGGGGTTGTTGTGGGTAGAAGAGGTGGGTAGTAGGGCTGTTGTGTGTATTTTTGTTTATTGTGGGTACAGGGATTGGCTGAAGGGGGTAGTAGCCCCAAGGATGGATGTTTTGGCCTACCGGGTGTAGCGGGAGGGGTTTACCCCTTCATTACCTTAGCTGTATCAACCTCAAAGCTAATGAAGGGGTTAACAACACCTGCAACTCCCTGCAAGGCCTAAACACCCACCAAGGGCCAAATACCACCTTCGCCCACCCCCGCTACCCACAATAAACCGGGCACTGGTGGTTAACTCCTTCATTGCCTTAGCGGCTAGCCCCTAAGGTAATGAAGCTGTTTTAATAAAAAATGTAATACTAGTGTACGTGTGCAGGGGGTCTCCGGAGCAGAACCGCATTGATTTCAGGTCCGGGGACCCCTTGCTTTCCGAGATACCGGCACCCCATAACGGGGCCCATATCTCCTATGCTTTTAAATGTATTGCGTCACGTGACCGTGGGAATACAATTCCGAGGAGATACCAGCAACCCATAACGGGGCCTGCATCTCGGGAAGCAGGTGGTTCCCCGGACCTGAAATCAACGCGGTTCTGCTCCCTGCACACGTACACTAGTATTAATTTTTTTTATTAAAAGCCTGCGATCACTGGCGAGATGTGCGCAGGGAGAGGCGGCTCTCTATGTAGCTGGGACAAATCGCCGGTGAGTCCTTTTGCGAGAGGCGATCATCACGTCGCCGGCTAATCGCCCGTTTTGGGTATTTTGCCATCACAGGTAATCGAGGCTTTCTGATTACCGTGATAGCAACGCTCAAAAAACTGGCGGTGTAACCGGCCTGGCGATTTTTTTTAATGAAGGCTAATAGAATAGGCCCCTTTGTATTCCAAGGTCGTGTGGGTTAGTGAAAAAGCTGCTACTGCTAGATGGGAAGAGACAATGGTAATCCCAACCATAAAAAGTTAAGAAGTACAGACTGATTTATCTTCAAATGCTTTCTAAAACTAATTATATTTATAGTGAATATAAAAGTGTATCATTTTACTCATTCTACCTTTATTTTTATGTTTGTAGTTAAAACATATATAGCATTTTTAGAAACACTGACTTGTTAAATTATTACATCCTTTAGGATTGAATTGACTTCAAAACTTAAATATTGGCATTTTATTTCCTTTAGTTTGATCTGGTTTGTAATAGAAAGGAATACATTGATATTTCACTATCTCTCTACATGATGGGACTTCTGATAGGATCACTTATTTTTGGCCCGTTAGGAGACAGGTAAGAAAGACCATTTTATAGATTTATTCTTGATATTGTAACAGCTGACTTTGTACATGGGACTTTGAGCGGTGAATTCCACCCACAACACTACTGCCTCAGTCTTTCATGGACCAAGATTCAACAAGTACCAGAAACAATGATTTTACAGTATATTTCTTCACTTTCTAACGTTAAACATAATTTAGGGCTAGGTCACATATGTGGGCTAACACAGCATAAATTGTATTGTATTGTATGTCTTTATTTATATAGCGCCATTAGTGTACATAGCGCTTCACAGTAGTAATACATGTGGTAATCAAATAAATAACAGATAATATAAATAACAGATCATGGGAATAAGTGCTTTAGACATAAAAGTAACATTTCGGAAGAGGAGTCCCTGCCCTGAGGAGCTTACATTCTAATTGGTAGGTAGGGAGAACGTACAGAGACAGTAGGAGGGAGTTCTGGTAAGTGCGTCTGCAGGGGGCCAATCTTTATGTATCCTGTGTTCAGAATATCCACAGTGCTATTCATATGCTTCTTTAAGCAAGTGTGTCTTAAGGTGGGTCTTAAAGGTGGATAGAGAGGGTGCTAGTCGGGTACTGAGGGGAAGGGCATTCCAGAGGTGTGGGGCAGTCAGTGAAAAAGGTTTAAGGCGGGAGAGGGCTTTAGATGCAAAGGGGGTAGAAAGTAGACATCCTTGAGCAGAACGCAAGAGTCGGGATGGTGCATAGCGAGAAATTAGGGCTGAGATGTAAGGAGGAGCAGAAGAGTGTAAAGCTTTAAAAGTGAGGAGAAGAATGGAGTGTGAGATGCGGGATTTGATCGGAAGCCAGGAGAGGGATTTCATGAGGGGAGATGCTGAGACAGATCTAGGAAAGAGTAGAGTGATTCTGGCAGCAGCATTTAGGATAGATTGTAGGGGAGACAGGTGAGAGGCAGGAAGGCCAGACAGCAGGAGGTTACAGTAATCAAGACGGGAGAGAATGAGGGCCTGAGTCAGAGTTTTAGCAGTCGAACAACAGAGGAAAGGGCGTATCTTAGTTATATAGTTATAAATAACACGAGCAAAGATTTTCCACAGGAAGTGCCAATTTTACTAAACTTAATATGTACCTAAAATGTTTACGCAAAGATAGTCATTAGAATATGCCAGGTCAATGTCACATTTTCTATTTAGGGGTAAATTATATGTAGCCAGGTCACCTGATGGCTACTATTCTGCCCTTGGACTGGCAGTAAACCCTGGTACAATCAGGTTGCCAGTAGTTGATATGGGGTTTTCCCCCTCCGAGGAGCTGCACCGGAGTGACAGCGGGTGGCAGTGACATCAGGCCTGGCATGACCAATCATGTGACAGACCTGGTGCCCTCCTCCTTGCTGTATTTAAGGGCAGTACTGCCCCAAATTTGGGAGTGCCTCTACCCACTTGAGAGGGGCAGGTCAAACAGCCAAGAGCCTCATCATTGGGCCTACTCTGGTCCTCTTCCCTCCGGGTGAGAGTGAGTGAGTGTGGACCATACCTCTGCCTCTGCTAGAGGGGCAGGGACTGCTGCGGGTGCCCTTTGCCGGTAGTGAAGGTCCAGGGACATCCTTCAGTGGTAGCTGATAGACTGCATCGGGCAGAACTCTGCCTTGTTCCTGTGCTGTACAGTGTAGACAATAAACCGTTCCTGTTGTTGTACCTCCTGCCTGGTGTGTGACTTTACTGGGGGGAGAGAGGTAATCGTTCTACCGTGGGAGACCACCTTCAGTTCCCTGGAGCCTATGGCAGATGGAGGCGCTGCACTGCTAAAGAATATGTAGGGTATGAACCCCAGAAGCCTAGTCCTGTGTCCCCACTACCACCGGCGGACGACTCAGCCCTCCTGTTACCAGCAGGTATCATGCACCACATACGTAGTAATGGCAGAATCTCCCACTGGGTGGGGAAAACACCATTACATATATATTCTCCGAAGCAGCTCTTTAGACTGTTTCCGGACGAAAATCCCCTTAGACTTTAGCGGGGATTTTCAGCCAAAAATGGCTAGAACAGCTGCTGCAGAGTGTATAGAACGTACCCCTTAGTGTGCGTGTACAGACAAACACCTACGTTTAGCTAAGCATTTGATGTCTAAAAGTTACAAGACCATAACATGTTTGTATATTGTACCCTTTTGTGCCGGAATGGCAGAATTCATCATTTATGATCTGCATTTCTGTAAATATATCCAGTATTGACCAATCATTCAATAAGGAATTATTGACACCTGTTATTCATTGCACCTACTGTAACACCTCCCCTAACACTTCAATGTCAGGACTCTAGCCAGGTAGATTGTAGCATTATCATAACAGAGAGCTCAAATGCCCCCAAAATGATATTTTATATGCGTTTTCACTTTTTTTTTTATATATGTGATGCATGCATGTAAAATATAGTACAGGAGCTTTTGAGAATATATGATAAAATGATCTCTGAAATGTTGAAAGCATGTCATTTTTATATATATCATAATAATCCATATCAATATCTATATACATACACATGGATATATATATAAATACATAATATATACTGTATATGTAAATAAATGAGCGAGAGATAAAAAGCTATCTATTTATTATCTAATGCAAACTAAAAGGAAAATGTATCTTTTCTTTTTTTAGGATCGGACGACGTCCAGTCATTTTAATCTCAATGCTATTGCAGTTGTCTTTTGGTGTTGGATTAGCATTTGTTACCAATTTCTTTGTCTATATTGCCCTGAGATGTGTCGTGGGCATAGCCATGTCTGGAATCCTGATCAACAATCTGGTTTTAGGTAAAACATGAGACAGAGAGAAGTCCTAATTGCCATCACGTTTTCCTATTGTAAATACTCATCACGTTACATTATATCAGCCAAACGAATATGAAGTCAAATGAACGGACAAACCCACGTTTTAGATCTTTATAAGTAGTACATTGATGGGATTATTCACTGGTTCTACAGCCCTTGTCAACTGTTAATAGCCAATCAATTTAATTACTATTAAGAATCCTTAATGACTTTTGCAATTTAGTGATAAACGCCTTAAAAATGTGTAACTTGCAAATAGATTGTAATTTGACTGTCCTCGCCTTTCGTGTCTAAAGACAAGAATTCACACAGATTTCGTTCACCACCTGTTTACTGTTGAACTCACATCCACAACTTTTAGCATAGACAGTGATAGCCTACTCAGTACAGGAAAAAACGCAGCTGCCATCTAGTGGCAGAATACAGTACTACACACACATTAAGAGCACAGGATCCCTGCTTACTTGCACTCATTACAGGTGTGAGTAGAATAGATGAATTGAATATAAAACGTAAACCTTTACTCCGGTATTAGTAAAATAAGGTTCAGATTGGTATATCAAAAAGACCGATCGGATATAGACAAGAACGAATAAAAACTAAAATATAAAAGGCTCGAGAGGACACTAAACCTGTGTATCCGTGTGTCAAAAAATGGCAGACAGATCTATATATGTCATAGGGTGACCCAGCACTGAATATAGCAAGTCAGAGTCTGCTCAAAGGGTAGTAATGAGAAATCTTGGTTCTTAGGGATTAGTGTCCCATCAAGGTATCCCTGGAATTACGATAAAGCAAAATATCTTAGAAGGGACCTCCCTGTCACATGGATATCAAGAGAACTGTCACATCAGGTGTTAATGTGGACAAGTCACTTAATGATTCACAGTATCGCTGTCAGCGGAGATAGATAGATACAAGCTAATATATATATGGCATCCAACCAAACTTCCTCACTGTCACAAAGTTGTCAGAGGAGCTGCCACATACGGCGTCTAGGTGGACAGGTCACTTAGTGTTTCATAGTATCGCTGTCAGCAGGGATAGATCAATACTGTATCAACTCCAATAGGGCCATATGTATATATGGCAAACAATCTTCCCCACTGACACATTGTTACAAGAAAACCGTCACCTAAGATGTTACCATAGGTGAGTCAAGTGGTAAAACACTAATAGCATACTTTGTAATACATATATAGCATATTCATAGATTAACCCTGAGGTATATAGCAAGTAGAGCGAAAAACAGGTTATGTTGAAAGTAGTGCCTCGAGTTTATTAAAAAGCTTTAAATGTGGGATATTAGATCCGTACAGGGCTCTTACTATAATGTACAGACAGAGGGGAACATCACTACCCTAAACAATATCATACAAAACCCCAACCAGAATAAATCAATCAACCTGGGGTGCGCCCTGGGGGAGCCAGGTCAAAAATGCAAAAAGGAGCGGCAGCCTAACAGGCTGGGCAGAGGAACTTCCACTAAAGACAAGAGCACTCAGAGAAAATAGCCTAACATATTTATTAGATACAACTACAGGCACAAAGATTATTAAAACAATTAAAAACGGAGAGAGACCATCAGCAGCCAAGATAAGGTGTATAGAATGGCAAAACCTCATCTAGATAAATTCTGTAAGTGTGGAGACTGTTAATCACGAGGAGCAGTCACTAGGACCCCCTCAAGAAAAATGTGGGCATGTACCTGGGTACAAAACGACAAAGGTGTGTGAAGTACATAGGGCTCCTACACTAGGGGAAAGCAGTTTAGCGGCAAAAAAACTATCCTAAACACTTATCAGCAGAGATAACAGTGAGACCTGATAAGGAACCAACAAGTAAAGACTCTATATAATTAAGTCTATATAATTAACAGAGTACATGATAAATTCACCGCTGTATAATGATATATGAAGTTCTAATGACTCTAGCATACATTGCTCAGTTTTAAGTAGACAGGAAAAAAACAGGATGGAACAAAACTGTCCCATTCGCTGTGAGATAACAGCAGAAAAGTGTCTGCAAAACCAGCCAGGCTGTAACCAGGGTGCAGTAGAGGCAGAGGCACTTTCCAAGCCGTATTGCTGGGATCGGTATTCGCCTCTATCGGTAGTTCAATGGCTGTAAGCGTGGTAGTCAGCTAGTGGTGGTCTCCACGGATGAGACGCTGGCTGATGACGCCACCCAACGCGCATTTCGCCAGAGGGCTTCATCAGCGGCGTGTCTGATGTTCCATAGTGGCTGTTTTAAATAGTCTCATGCAATGATTTTGGAATCAGGAACAAGTGGAGAAAAAAATATGGGGATATCAAAATCACAGGATACAACAGGGTGAATAAACAGAGCAGTCATATATTGAAGTGCATGCACACCGCTAATAGGTGCTGAAGGGGGGTACTTATCTGCCGGTGCACTGTGTCCAGGGACGTCCAGGCATCCCAAAGGAGGAGATCAGGAAAGAAATGGAAGCAGGCACACGGTCTTTCTGAAGGTGCAATTTAATGTGCCACCAAAGGGTCCAACGTTTCGGCAAAAATTGCCTTTATCAAGGCAATTTTTGACCCTTGTGGCACATTAATTGCACCTTCAGAAAGACCGTGTGCCTGCTTCCATTCTTTCCTGATAAACAGAGCAACCTCAGGCCTGTATTCCCTCTGCTACTAAATGAGTAGGAATGGATACAAAATGCACTAGAGGGCAACTATACAGTTGGAAATTGTTACAGAATAATAGATACACTGTATCAAGGTGTGCAGCAAAGATGTATGTATGTATGTATGTACAGGAGGGCCCCGGGTATACGGTGGGTTCCGTTCCAGGGGCCCACCGTATAGCGAAAATCGCCGGAAAGCGAATCCGGCGATTTTCAGTTATTTCAGCATTCGCAAATCGGCATTTTTGCCGTTCTGCGTATGCGCGACCTATGGTATGCGTGCGCAAACTACGGTCTGCGCATGCGCGCCGGGCGCAACCGCCCGGTCTGCGCATGCGCGATTTAAGAACCAAGATGGCGGCCCCCTTTCTCGGTGCCGCCGTATCGGCGGCTCGCCGAAAAGCGGGGCGCCGAGAAGCGGGGCCCTGCTGTATGTCTTTATTTGTATAGTGCCATTAATGTACATAGCGCTTCACAGCAGTAATACACGTCATACAGTCATATAAATAATAAGATATAAATAACACAAAGGGAAGAAGTGCTTCAGACTTAAAAGTAACATTTAGGAAAAGGAGTCCCTGCTCTGCAGAGCAAACAATCTAATTATGTAGAGAGTAATGCATATACAGATAATCAAGGCGCAGACCCTAATGAGAGAAATCAAATTTCCAATGCTGAAAGCTGGACACAGCTAAGAGACAGAATACATCAATATGGCCAAGATGTTAACCCAATGGGGCTATAGTACTGTAGAGGGACCAATAGGGATCTCCATATAAAAGGTGGAAAACATTTCTTTTAAGCACAACATAGTACATGTATAATCTTATATAAGAGCCAAATACTGTATGTTTGGAAATACCACAAATATCTGATTACTCTCTTTTGTGTCCAAATCTATTGAGTTATTTCCCTTTGTATAGCCGCCTAACATGCGTGCAGGCTGTGTTGCATGGTATGCATATCTAGAGGGCAAAGCATGATTAGTGGTGCTATAAATTTAGCAAATAAGAGACTGAGCTACAGTGCATACCAGCAGACCTCTACTGTATGATGCTGTACCAGCTTCTAGAGCACTTAGATATATAAAGTTACAGCAGGAGATTAGATAAAGGGAGAAACAAAATTCTTCATTTAACCCCGTAGGGGTAACTCAATTCATATCAAAGATCCATTTGGCCCCTAGTTTCAATAAATTCTGCTCTGTGTTCCCTCCTCTCCTATCTAGGGATAACTTCTGGATACCCCACACTCTCAAAAGGTGGGGTGAGCTGTGATGGTATGATAGAACATTTCTAGCCACATTAATGGGTTTCTTAAATTTGGAAAGGTCTTTCTTTGCAATACGAATACTGCCCACGTGTCAAGAACACATTTCTGAAGCTCCCTAGTCATACTGATATACAAGAGTTTGCAGGAGCAGCTAAGAGCATAGACCACTCCAGTGGTTCTACAGTTAATGAATCTTTACTATGTGTACTATCCGAAAATGTGTGTACGGTACCGATGTGTTCGCAACTTTACAGGAGCCACAAGCATAAGAACCCACACGGGGGCAATATTTAGTTTGGGTTGAGGAGAAGTGACTACTATGTTCCATTCACTTAATCAAGGGGTAGATGAAGTCTGGGTAAGGTTGTCCAAAAGTTCCTTCATATCCCTGAGCATACATAAATCCTTGAATATATATAATGTATCTCTTGGGGAGAATGCAAAAAAAATGCATAGAGCAGCGCACTGCCCAAAATAATGGGAGACAGGTAGTGTAAAAAAATGAAAAATGTATTGCCCAACCAGCATACCAAAAAAGGAGGTGTGATGCCTGAGGGACCCCGTATTTATAGTGCCAACAATGAGATCTTGTTTTCAAATTTTGGCACCAAAAACGGACGCGTGTGACGTCACCGCGGGCGCGCGAGTGCTCACGCAAGCGCGCTCGTCCATGTGTGTGCACAGCCTCATCGCGAGCGCGTGCACGCTCACCATGCACCCTACTACGGCAGGTCATGGATCCCACACTGGTACTCCTCCCTCAGTGATGTCAGCACTTGTAGTAGGGCATTAGATAGAACGTGGGGACTCTAGGTGTCACAACGTCTAGAAATGTCGCTTCTTTAGTAGTTAGGATGCCATCTCTACGAGCCGTAGAGACAATATCAGATAATTCTCTCTTGAAGAGATGTGTAGGATCACTTATTTGTAATTAGCTTTGTTTGACAACTGATGTTGTGCTTCTCGGATATACATGTTAGTTGGCCAAATAACTACATTCCCCCCCTTTGTCAGAACACTTGAACACCACCCCATCAAGCTTGCGAAGTTGCTTTAGCGCAAGTTGTTCACCCGATGACAAATTATGTGGGTTGTTTCTACCTACTGACAATTGTGTATTGTCCCTTCTGATAATGCGAAAGATCATGTAAATCGCTGGACTAATATGGAAAGATGGTGTAAACGTATGTAGCACCTGTTCCCCCCTGCCACGGAGGATTTGGCCACTGCGTGGGTATTGTCCCCGGTGCTGTAGCTCATATGTTGGTTCTGGAGGTCTGAGTGGCTCCGCAGTTGTAGTTTGGGAGCAGCAACAGGGCAGGCTTTCTCCATCTCTTTACTGTGGAGTGCTTCCATCCCATGAAGATCCTGCTGAGTACAGGGTGGTCCCCACGGGCAATACTCCTTTCCAATAAGCACACACCATAGTTGCATAACAGCATGATATATCTCCAGCCCTGGAGCAGATCCCAGGGGTTTGAGGCCCCAAGAGCCCCTCCTAATCTCCATGACCCTCTTGTAGGGAAAAGGGTATCACACTGTGTAGACGGACGTTCACAGAGGTACACAATTGGAGACTTTATAAGGTGAAATTATAATAGGCTTTATTGTGCCTTTTCCTTTTCATCAGGAAACCATCCAAACCCAGGGGGGGGGGGGGAGGGTGAACAAAGCTTCTATTCACTTGGGAGTAGTTCTAGTGAAATCCTATGCAATTAATTCACATCTCCCTTAGTAAAGCATGTCTCACAGCCCCAAAACATATAGCATGAAATAAACAAGTATAAGCAGTCTCTTAATAATGAAAGTCTTATCTGTTATCTGCTGTACAGTAAGCTTCTCTGCTCTCCGGGAACCGCACCCGTGTGTGCACAGAAAATCAGCATCCAGGTTTAGAAGTCTTATTTGGTGTCTTGCAATCAGCTATGCTGGGCAGCGCTCAAGACTGGTCAGCTCCAGAGATGTGTGTTCTCTCCTTGGAGACTCAAGAACACTGCTCTGTCTCTCCAAAGGTCAGCTCTCATTCAGAGCTAAGGAGTCACTTCCTGTCTCAACAGAAAGGCTTTTGTAAGCAATCTAAATCAGGCAAGTGGTGTTTATTAATTGACTACCAGCAGTTAACCACCACACTGCTAGATTAAAGGCACATTACTTGAACAGGGATTACTCCCCTGTTACATACCTCCCCTGTTTGTGGGAAGCTCGGGCTTGCCACGGCCAAAGCCCATCCTTCCACTCTCATTCCAAATATCTCAGTGACTTGAATGAGAGTGGATGGAGGAAGAGAACCCTCAGTCCTGTTGGGATTGGAGCCCTTTTTCTTCAGTTTATTCGTGTCTTCTCCTGAAGGTGTTTGAGATCAGCACCCCTCAGTCGCTCGAGGAGGACTTTCTCCAAGTATAGTCTTTTTTCTACGTGCGCGGTCATGAGATTTCCCTCACGTCGGGTGCTCGTCTTATTGTAGGCATACTGTATGGCAGCAGTTGCAGAGCGTTTAAAAACAGCCCTTTGAATTTTCCGCTCTTGAAGCTGTCACTCTGCCCTTTTCCCACTCAATGGGGTTGCTAGTTCAGCCCCTTTTAGATTAAGTTGCAATTCCACACCCACTTCCAGATAATGTCCCATCTTTTCAGCTTCATCAGCTAAGGATTCTTCTGGTTTTAATTCAGCACGTGTACCTTCTTTTGTTGCCTGCTGGGTGGCTGAAGATTTTGCTAGTGCTTGTTTAGGTGGTTCAAATTTTGCAACCTTGTCTTTCAGATGAGCGGTATTCCCAGCTCTCACTGTACCCTTGTCTTCATGGGTTTTTGAGGCTGTGGGATACTGACGCTTAGTCAGGGTCAATACTTGTCCTTGTAGGACTGTAATCTCATCCGCGAGAGATCCCTGTTTTTTGAGTGCGTCTTGCAAGTCTCTTCTCAAGGAATTTATCTGCATGCTCTGCTTTCTCTGAGCTTGCCTCCACATTTTTATTGTGTTGTGAAGCACTATGAACTTCTTTGCTTGGGCCACAGTTACTTGTTTCAGTTTCTGGACCTTCTTGTGCGCCCTTTTGTGCCGCGTCATCTGGGTTCTAAGCTCGGCTTTTAGAGTTGCTTTGGTGATGCTCAGGGTAGCCTTCAGTTTCTCATGCTGCTTTGCGGGGACATACTGGGTCATCAGACGTTCCTGCAGCACTTGAATTTCTTTAGCAGCTTGCAGCTTTTCTTCCTGCAGCATTTGCTGCTTCTCCTCAGCATACTGGAGGTGTGTACGCAGACCTTGCAGTTGGTTCTGCAGTTGGTGCTCTCCTTCAAACTTTTCCTTGACTTCTTCTGTCAACTGAAAATTTTCTTCTTTCAGTTTTAAGTTTTCTCTTTTTAATCTTGAATTTTCTCTTTTTTCAGTCTCTGTATTCCTCAGGGCTTCTTTGCAGTCCTCCTTCCATTTACGCACATCTGCTTTGAGAATGACACTCTCCTGGCGTGAGACTTCCTTCTCTAGGTTGAGGGTCTGAAGCTCCTTCTGTGAGACTTTGAGATCTGTATCAAGATTACCAATAGTTTCTTTAGCAATGTCCAGCTCCACACTGAGACTGTGTAGTTCCTTTCTGGAAACTTCCAGGTCTGTGCGGCAGCTGTTGGTCTCATGATATGAGGCATCAAGTGCTTTGCAGAGTGTCTGAACCCCTTTCTGAGATACGTCCACTTCTATCCGGACACTGTTGACCTCCTGTTGTGAGGCATTCAGCTCTATACGAAGAGTGTGAACCTCTTGCTGGAAGACTGTCATCTGCTTCAGTGCGTCCTCATACTTCCGCTTTAGCGTAGCCACCATTTTATCAGATTGGCTCTGCTTTTCATCCATGGCGGAAATAGTAGTCTTTGCAGTATTTATTTATTTATTTATCAAATATTTTACCAGGAAGTAATACATTGAGAGTTACCTCTCGTTTTCAAGTATGTCCTGGGCACAGAGTTAGGACAAATAATACATGGTTACAAATACAGTTACATAAATGAACAGGGTATACATTATATACAAGACATTGCATGCACAGTTAAAGAAAATATATATTATGGGCGTATGAAACAGTTACAGACCAGGTTAAAATGTGAGACAGCCTTAGATTTGAAAGAACTTAAACTGGTGGTGGATGTGAGAGGGACGGGCGAGGCTCGCTTCCCGCCGTATAAACACACTATATATAAAACATATATATAACATATATACACGCTCACAGTTCTCGCTGATCACCCGTGGCACTTCCTGCTCAGTGACCTCTAACCCCATCAATGCCCACATAGAGGGGTAACTACCAGCCAACTGACCTCTTACTGACCTGGAACAAAGCTTCTATTCACTTGGGAGTAGTTCTAGTGAAATCCTATGCAATTAATTCACATCTCCCTTAGTAAAGCATGTCTCGCAGCCCAAAACATATAGCATGAAATAAGCAGATATAAGCAGTCTCTTAATAATGAAAGTCTTATCTGTTAGCTGCTGTAGAGTAAGCTTCTCTGCTCTCTGGGAACCGCACCCGTGCGTGCACAGAAAATCAGCATCCAGGTTTAGAAGTCTTATTTGGTGTCTTGCAATCAGCTATGCTGGGCAGAGCTCAAGACCGGGCAGCTCCAGAGATGTGTGTTCTCTTGGTCAGTCTCTCCTGGGAGACTCAAGAACACTGCTCTGTCTCTCCAAAGGTCAGCTCTCATTCAGAGCTAAGGAGTCACTTCCTGTCTCAACAGAAAGGCTTTTGTAAGCAATCTAAATCAGGCAGGTGGTGTTTATTAATTGACTACCAGCAGTTAACCACCACACTGCTAGATTAAAGGCACATTACTTGAACAGGGATTACTCCCCTGTTACACACTGTCCCATAATCAACACACTCAATTTGGTGTTGTCAGCTTTTATACCCGGGGGAAGGGCTTGTAACCCCGCCCCATAACAGGGCAGGTACAGGTACTGACAGGCATCACACCATACCCATGTGATCCAGTCAGTACCCTCCCCAGGTATGACACTCCAACTGCCGGTTTAGGCTTGCCCCTGGATAACGCAACATAGTACCCATCCTGGCTGCAACTGCAGGCTAGGCCCTGCGCAGGAGTTTAACCTCAACTCTGCCTGTTCCTATTAGGACTTATGGTGTTGAGGCCAGTAGAAGGCTAAATCCAGGGCACTTGGCTACAAATAGATTTGGATTTGAATAAAGTTTGAGGCACAACATCATCAGGGCACTCGGATTCCACCAACAAGGAAGCCATATCTCGAATGGTATTTGATTCAGTCTCCGTAAGAGTCTCACCTGAAGAGAAGTATTTCTTAAGAAGGAGTTTCCTACAAAATAGAAACAGATATTTAATACAAGAAAATTTGTCAAAAACAGGAGTGGGGATGAAAGAAAAACCCTTTACCCGGACCGAGCTTTGGGCATCTGTAAGATCATGGTTGGAAAGATTAATAATGGTTAATTCCCAGGTTTCCATTCTGGGTCCATCCTCATTCTGTGGTATGCCTCATTGGTCTCTTCCTTGTCCCCTTTTGGGGCTGACGGGCAATCTCATGATTTCTTAATTTTCTTCCCCCCTTGTTTTCTCCTTGGTATATATTCATCGGGGTATGATGATTAGGATCCATTCTTAAAAAAGAAGAAGTTGAGCACCCAGACAACCCCCTTTGAATATCAGAAGATTCCTGATCTGTTGTAGGTGGGTAGTTAGATCTATGCAAGGGTCTGTGTTCTCCTAGTGTTCCCCAAAGGAACGCTCGGACGCGTGCATAGTCAGCAAAGTCTCTGTTGAACCTTCTTTTTTTATTTTGTATTATAGTTTCTTCAAATTTCGTGAGTTCGTTATTAAAAGAATGTCAAAATTCAACAGGTCATTCTTAAAGTCTGGAATACTAAGACCTGATTTAACCTGAGCAATGTCTAACTTAATTTGGTTAAGCATCAGCTGATCATGTTCAATTGTAAGTTTCATCAATTAACTAGGGCAATGCTTAAGGACTGTTTCCCACTTGTTTCTAAGTGTATCGTTTGTCTCCCAAGTAGGTAACACTTTCATACGTAAACCTCTAGGGATCATATTAGCTTTCAAATCCTTTTCTATACTACTAACGGCGACACACATGCACCAATATATATTGTGTGAGCCTAGGCACAGCTAGTAACCCCTGATAAGCCCTACTCTGAGTGTATGTACACACATACCAATGCTTCCTTCCATGACGCTTCTTGTAAACAGTCCTTGCTGGAAACGGCACACTATACTGTGTAAAGATCTGGTATATTGAACACCAGATAAATATGCCAGTCTAACGGGCTGTTCATTAGGCTCTTATACAGTATACAGCAGATACTATACTAGAGATAGCCTGGTACGGATCTAATATCATGCACGTAAACTAGCTTTTGAAGAAATTCGAGGCACTACTTGCAACATAACCTGTTTTTTTGCTATACTTACCTATATATCTCAGGATTTATCTATGAATATGCTGTATGTGTATTACAACGTATCCTATTAGTGTTTCACCAGTTGACTCACCTATGGTAACATCTTAGGCTTTGGTCGTGCACGTACCTCACCAGCAGGGGTATCCTCCCGAGCCGGTCCCAGTCTCCCCTCGCTGCACGGCTCACTACACGCTGTGACGCTTCAGCTGCCAGGGGATGCAAGAGAATTGCGATCCCGAGCGGTGACGCGTCACGTGGTGCGCTGGTGAGCCTATCAGCGGCGGGGGCGGGGGCTGGAGCTGTCAGAGCTTCCCCCACCTCCAAAAGGTAGGGGGGGGGGAAGTGTGTGTGTATATGTGTGTGTATGTGTGTTGGAGGAGGGACGGAGGGACGGACCAACGGGGGAACCGGGGGGGAGGGGTCAGCACAGAGAGGAGGGCATGTGTGGGGGGGAGCTGCTTACCTTCCAGCATACAGCCGGCAGCAGCTCCCTCGTGCAGCCCGGGAGACCGACCCCCACTGCAGCCATTCGCTGGAGGGGAGGGGTGGGGGAGTAGCACGGAGAGCAGCAGAGGGCAAGTGGGGGGTCCCTCCTGCAGCCCAGGAGACCCCCGCTGCAGCCATCCACTGGAGGGGAGGGGGGGGGTATCAGACGGGAGCTGCACTGCACGGAGAGCAGCAGAGGCATGTGGAAGGGAGGGGGAGTAGCACGGAGAGCAGCAGGGAGAGCAGCAGAGGGCATGTGAGGGGTCCCTCCTGCAGCCCGGGAGACCCCAACTGCAGCCCTCCGCTCAAACCATGCCCCCCGGCCGCCGCTCCCTACAGACCGCAGATAGCGGTCAAGTGCCTCTCCATGCGCCGCATGTCTGCAATGCAGGCGCGTGGTCTGAGGCAGCGGGGCCTTAGCCTTAGGTGGCGATTTTCTTGTAACAATGTGGCAGTGGGGAAGATTGTTTGCCATATATACATATGGCCCTATTGGAGTTGATACAGTATTGATCTATCCCTGCTGACAGATATACTATTAATCACTAAGTGACCTGTCCACCTAGACGCCTGATGTGTCAGCTCCTCTGACAACTTTGTGACAGTGAGGAAGTTTGGTTGGATGCCATATATATATATTAGCTTGTATCTATCTATCTCCGCTGACAGCGATACTGTGAATCATTAAGTGACTTGTCCACATTAACACCTTATGTGACAGTTCTCTTGATATCCATGTGACAGGGAGGTCCCTTCTAGGATATTTTGCTTTATTGTAATTCCAGTGATACCTTGATGGGACACTAATCCCTAAGAACCTATATTTCTCATTACTTCCCTTTGAGCAGACTCTGACTTGCTATATTCAGGGCTGGGTCACCCTATGACAGACATAGATCTGTCTGCCATTTTTTGACACACGGATACACAGGTTTAGTGTCCTCTCGAGCCTTTTATATTTTAGTTTTTCTTCGTTCGTGTCTATATCCGATTGGTCTTTTTTTTTTATTTCAAAATTTTTATTGGGTTTTTCAGAGGGTAGGGTACAGCATATCATATTACAACAAGCTGGTACAGAAGTCATTGGGTATTTTTTGAACAAGTTGACAATAATAGAGCTTCCGCCCAGCCTGTTAGGATCCAAGAGTATCAAGCCCGCCTCTCCATCTGGAGGGGGGGAGTCAATGGGTGTGCACCCGTCTCTCCTTTTCAAGTGGAGTGAGGATAGTTAAAAGGGAGAAAGGAAGAAAGAGGGGAGCGAGAGAGGGGGAGAGGGATGGAGGGGGGAGACGGGGGAGAGAGGGGGGCATGGAGCGGGATCGGTCTTTTTGATTGACCAATCTGAACCTTATTTTTACTATTACCTGAGTAAAGGTTACGTTTTATATTCAATTCATCTATTCTACTCACACCTGTAATGAGTGCCGTTAAGCAGGGATCCACAAAGGGGCGAGATTCACTAAACTTTATTAAAAACAGTATGATGTTACAGGATTGGATGTTACGTTCCCAAGGTAATGTCGTATTCAGTAAGCTAATTATATGCAAAAACAATGGTCGTCCTACATCTCATTCGCACGGGGCTAACGTCACGTTATTTTAGGAAAACATTGCATTATCTTCAAATAACGGTCACGATTGTGCTCGCCACAAACCAGGACAAGACCGCGGGGCTGAGGTGGGGTTGTATAATCACCGACCTTAGACCGCGCAGACTGGTCCGGAGTGTGTAGTTCGTAGTCGTTCATAGCAGGGTCGGGACTGGAGAGAGCAGCGTAGTCAGTGGACGAGCCAGGGTCAGGATTGGAGACATCAGGGAGAACGTTATCCAGGCGGAATTTCGGCAACAAGTAGTCAAGTCGGTTCCGCTTCAGCGTAGAAGCGGCAGGGCGGGAGCGGTACTGCGCGTGCGGCGACCATGGCCCATGGTACCGGTCTCCGGAAGGGGTAGGCAAACTGGAGTGGGCAAACCGCCAGGCAGCACTGGTAAACCAGTGCTTCAGCGCAAGAGTCCAGAACGGGCCTGTGCAAGGAGAGAGAGCTACAGACCTCAGGATTAGTGGACCGGCCTCTGCTAAGGGAAGGGCAGCAGGCCTCAGGAAACAGGGAGCTGAAGTAAACACTGGAGATCCTCCACTTCAGCACAGGGACCAGGACACGGCCTCTGCAATGGAGAGAGAGCAGCAGGCCCCAGGAACCAGTAGACAGGCCTCTGCTATGGAAGGACAGCAGGCTTCAGGAAACAGGGAGCTTAAGTAACCACTGGAGAGTCCTCCGCTTCAGCACAGGAACCAGGACATGAACTAGGAACATGGAACATGAACATGGAAACTTAACGAGAGATAAGAAGCCTAGGGCTTGTGGCAAAACACATGTAACATCCAAAAGAATTATGCTCGGCAGAGAAGCATTGTGGGAAAGCTGTATTTAAAGGTCAGTGAACCAATAGCAGAAGGGGCGTGTGACAGCATTGCTCCAATGAGTGAACCCAGGCTGGGGCTGCAGTAATAGCTTGCACAGCTGCAGTAGATATCAGGGGAAGTGTTCCAGGACTGCACAGGTCTGTAAGGCAAGGTAAGCAGTAAACTAAGGTATGGATTCCTTACAATAACGTACCATACTTTTAAGTCTTGACGATACTCCTATCCATACCCTGAAAAAGGGCTTTAGCTGCAGTGGGGCGAGAGAGAAGAGGATAAGATAGGGAAAAGAACATCTTGAAATAACGCTACATTGTTTAAATTACAGAATGATACCTATCATAAACACTGCTAATACCTATATCAGGGTCGGGATGAGAGTATTGCCAGGTTAGATATTACTTAAATAACGTAGCGTTATTTCAGCTCATTAACCTTCACATGGTTTAGGGCAGCGCTGCGCAAACTTTTTCAGCTGTGGCCCCCTTCCTGGGCGCCACAGCGTTCGCGCCCCCTCCCCGTTGGCTCGGCGTCAAATGACGTCACGCGTCTTGTTACGTCACGTGACCCGAATGCGTCATTTAACGCGCGTTGCCATGGCAATGCGTGATGTCACATGACCCTGGGCCGTCATTTGATGCTGCGTCGCCGAAGACCCAGCTGGCAACAGGTAAGTAGGTTACAGAGGCCTCACACCTCCCCCGGCATTTAATTTAATGCCTGAGGGAAGAGTGCGGGGCCTCTGTAACCGCCTGCGCCCCCCCCAGCAAAATCTCCCGCCCCCCAGTTTGCGCACCGCTGGTTTAGGGAATAGGAGATCATATGATAAGACCGTCTCTGCATTTCATTTACATTTCATATTCATCTCATCACTCTTGTCTGTTACAGTTAACGCTATGCTCCTTACGAAAAAAATATGGCTCAACATGGTTAACGTTGGTGAATACCGCGTTGCTGTTAATGTGAAGTTAACATAGGTCAAGAGTGGTCCACTCCAGTCCTCAAGGGCCACCAACAGGTCAGGTTTTAAGGATATCCCTGCTTCAGTGCAGGTGTCTCAATCAGAGGCTGATTGAGCCACCTGTGCTGAAGCAGGTATATCCTTAAAATCTGACCTGTTGGTGGCCCTTGAGGACCGGAATTGGCCACCCCTGACATACTGTAGGTGTTTAGTGAATCTGTGCCTATGTTCTTCTTCTGTTCCTGCTCAGACCCTCATATCCTTAACTCCTCACCTCACAAAGGCAGGAGAATCACAACCATGCACACGGCTTAAAGCAATCAGACTTTCTGCTATAGGCCATTAACGCTCAGGAAATGCTCTGCATCTCAGCTACGACCTGATGAATCACTGCAAGGATAGCTAGAGGGTATTGGCATGTCTTCCACAAATTGGTTCACATGTGTAATGTAGTGTTGGAAACTTTGACCAATAGAAATCGCCAGCCAAACATGGAAACATATAATTGTTATGCTGTAACTTAGGGTAGAGGGTCCATATTTTTGTGCAATGACTCTTCCCAATGGATTTCTCTTCATTTCAGTGGCTGAATGGGTAGGATCATCGCAACGGGCCCGTGCTACAATCACTGGCCATGTTTGCTTTGCAGTAGGACTAATGGTCTTGGCTGGTCTATCTTATGCCATTCGAAACTGGAGGTTGTTGCAGTTAGTGGGATCCCTACCTACAGCCCTGTTATTTTTTTACATTTGGTAAGTACAAATATTTTAAAACGCATGTCTTTTTTGGGGTAGAGCAGGGTATTTACAGGAAAAGGTTCTGTCGAATTCTAGTATGCCAGGAAGAATCAGCACATCAAGTACCAGGTCTGTAAAAGTGCTCGGTAGGAATTAGTACAGGTAACGTCCGGCCAGATGCTGTATTATACCGGCGTGTAAGCGTTGCATATGTACACGCGTGGAGTGGCAGGCCAACCTAATATGAGGGAACAACAGATTGTATGGGGATCCAACATAAAAGACAGGGGTGCCCAATGCTACATCCAATTGACAAAACATATATGGTAATAAGTATAACATTTAAATACTTCAATAATAATAATAATAATTAGTTGGTTAGTAAAACCCTTTGGCCAAAGCGCCATAAGCCTGCATACCAATGTCAAGGTATAACCAAATTAATGCAGGTCCTACACTACACTGAGAAGCCTTCCCTTTACTTCTGTGTGAGGGGAAAGAACCATAGTAGGTCCTGTTCTTGCAGCAAAATGAAAAGACCTCCCAAGTTAAAAAGGTGAGGAGGTGTGAGCTCTGGGGGGGGGGGGGGGGGGAGGTGCCACCTACCGCCAAACAACTGTTGCCAGTCAGAAATTGATTAACACACACATTCCCAGCTAGCTCAAACTCCTACACCCACCACATCATGAATATATATTTATGTCAAAAAGATTGCTACTGAGCGTGGCAAATGTATACAACAAAAGTCAGAGATGCCAATGCTACATCCAACTGACAAAAAATATAGGGTAATAAGTATATAATTTAAATACTTCAATAATAATAATAATTACTTGGTTATTTAGTTAAACCCTTTGGCCAAAGCATCATAAGCCTGCATACCAACGTCAAGGTATAACCAAATTAATGCAGGCAGATAGAGTTGTTTGGAGGTAGGTGGCAAAACGTGATACATGTGAGCATGGACAGAAACTCTGCATATCTACCAAAAGCAGCTTCGCATCAGATGACGCTTTCTCAAGGTGGTAGGGGAACATTTTGTTATTCATAAGGACATTTAATAAACACGTTTTTAAATAAATAAGAGTGTCCCAACGCTTTCCCTTGAAACATTATGCTATCATTACTTCTCTTTAATCATTATGCTACGTTGATCTTACTTAGGCCGAAACAGCAGCTCAAGCTGTTTTTGGCTGAAAATCCCTACACACGTTAATGAGGATTTTGGGGGGAAAACAGCCCAAATGGCCACTTTGTTGTATTGTACATAGAATAAGACCAGTAAAGTGATTACTGACACCAAATTTCACACAAAAAAAGTTGAATTCACAGGAAATACAGTTTGCAAGTTCATTTAGATCAACGTAAAAACTAGAGATTGTGCTGTGTATTGAGGTCTACTTAATACTTTTTCTGCTGGAAGTCTGGTGGCACACTGGGGTGTGACCACGTGATCTCTTAGGGTAGCGATCCCTAAGATCAGGCCCACAGTGATGCAAATGAAAATGGAGCTCTCTCCACTTCAGTTCCGATCGCATTCATCCATCCACCTATAAAAAGAGCAATGATAATGGGCCATTCCCTGAACGTATGTATATGTATGTGTAGCCCTGTTTCCCCCACCCCTAAGTGAGATCAGGGGGGTGCCTGTAAATAGCTACTGTGCTGCCCTTTACCTGTTGGCTCACAGGAGCCTAAGCCTCTGCTGCTGGGAGCCTGGGGTGAATTACTCTTACCACTTACTGCTATATGGTGCAGCGCCTCCACCTGTGATTGATCCCAGCAGAGTGGAAGCAGCCCCTCACAGGACACAATCACATTACTCACACAATGATGTAAAATAGCAAAGGTCTTTACTGGAACAATATGAATAATCACTCTATAAACTCCTGTAACGGGTATTCCCCCACCCAATCGCAAATAGGGTCTCCTAGGGGAAAGGCTGCTCTGGTTACAAGGCATAATAGTGTGGCGCACCTGCTGGCTTACAGGACTCCTGAGTCTCCCGCTTGATGGTATTATGGGGAAGGTCAGGACAGGCTTCTGGGGACATACCCAGTACGTACTCACGGTGACAGTGCCTCCATCTATTGCAGGTCCCAGGATATGGGGTGGAATCCCTGGAATAGAACGTCCCACTCAGGGATGAGAGATTCCAGTCTCACAACTGCTTCTTTATAATCAGGAACACTTTATTGCACCAACAGCATTCACTGGAACAGCATACACAGCAGTACAGGAACACAGTAACACAGCAGTACTTCTCAGGATGACCCTGGCCTTTCACTCCCAGTCAGGGCCCTGGAAGCAGGCCTAGCTCTTCCACTACCCCCTATCAGAGTATTGGGAACAGTCTACCAGCCTCTCCCAGGGGGAGGGCCTCAAGTCTGCCAGGTCCCTGACAGCTCGGTTAGGTAAGACTCAGCTCCTCTCAGGATAGGAGAACTGACTCAATACAGGAAATGCAGATCATTAAGACAGATACAACAAGAGCCAGCCCCTGTCCCTTATTGGACACAGGCCTGACTGCACTGCTTTCTCTGCCTCACTGATCTGCAGTGAGTGGGGAGAACCCATCTTAACTCCTGGCAAACCTGCCCTTACCAGGGATTATTGCACAGAAGGAGGACAGAATAATAGCCCAAACCTACCAGGGCTATACTCTCCCTCTGGTGGAATCCAATGGTCCCCACTTGGACCTAAATTTGCATGTCCATCCTGCAGGTGAACAACCTATTCAAAACAAAACAACATGACATATTATTCACCATAATACAGTGTTATTACATTTGCAGGTTATACCCCCTCCTTAGATGGTGACACAAAAAAACTAGGATTACTCCCAACCCTCAGGTTATGTATTCACTTGTACTAGCTATACCCTTTTAGGGTGGCCTGTGCACAGCATGGTCCACTGGGTTTGGAGCAGAAGTACCATAACACTCTGGGTGGCATACTGGACACCTACAATCATCCCATAATTTAGACATGGGTGCTAATGGTCGGAGAGGATCATGCCCATACACTTTCTCAAGGCATCTCCTGGAGATGTAAGGCACCCTTTCTTCATTATACCAATTCTCTAGGGAGCTATTAGTATCACAATTTTCCTCGTCTGATCTTTCCTCATCATCAGAACTATATCCCCTGTCCTCATCAGTGGAACCCATTTCAAACTCAATCCCCCCCTCTACTGAGTGGTGAAAATAAAGTAATGACTTTTCGTGATTTCTGACAACACTGTCAGACACTGGAGGCACATAGGGTTTTACCCGAGCAACAGGCACAATATGAACAACATCATTACCCAAATCCCCAGAGTCCTGAACCAAACCCACCCAGTCCTTGTAATAAGTGAATGGCTTGGGGACCCCCTGTTCACCCAGTGACCCATGGTGACTGTATCTGGAATCTGAACCAGATGGGACAGGGACAGGGGCAATGGCAGATGTAATGGGGCCAGAGACTGGGGCATAGGAAGCAACAGTGTCCGGGGCAAAGTCCTTGGCTTCAGCTAGGCCACGGCCTACCGCAGGGGACGTTGGCTGCTTGGACGCAGCCACGACAGGCCAGCGTTTCCCTCGGTCTACCACCCTGTAAATGTAGTGGTCCATTTCTCGTCTGGAGAGGGCGCTACTCACCGGAGCGGTCGCAGCACAGTCCCAGTCCACTCCGGAGGTCGCCTTGTAAGTGACGTCATCCTCTCGCGAGGTCGCGTCATCTTGTGTCAGGTCCCGCACAGGAAGTACTCATCCGCAGGACTGGGTACCGGGAGCTCAACGATGTCCTTCATGCGGAAGTAGGCGCTGGGATGGGCCTCGTCTCCAGACTCCTCCACCGCAGCCTTGGTCGGGGCCTCTTCTAAGGCCTCCTCCATCGGAGCCTGCTCCACATCACAGGTAAGTGGCTCTCTTCTTGTAGCACCTCTGTAGGGGTCCGCCGGTAGGCGCATCACCCCCGCTGAACTGCTATCACGCTCGTCGGCCGACGAGGCAGGTAGGGACATTTCCGCAGGGGAATGACATTGGGGCCCCTCGCCGTCACTGGCGGCAATTGGCACGACGTGGTCCCGCTTCTGCGCCACCAGCGATAGCGATCCCCATCCTCCCTGGGCAGTCACTGTCTCTTCCTTGGGTTCCACCATCGTGAGTTCCGCCTCTGGAACCGGGGTGCACGGACCCCATGGAACGTGTGTTGGGGCGCACGGGCCCTCCGCATGGGTAGCATCGACATGGCCCCCATCACACCCAGCGGTTGCTGGGTCATCAGGCTTTGCTGACACCAGAGGACCGGCTCTGGCCTCGTCAGGTTCGATCACCTCACCCGGTAGCATTTGGGTTGCGGTCTCTGGAACCGGCTTGGGCCTTGTCTCCGTCATCGGGGCTTGGTAAACCCCAATGGTAGGCATTAGCGGGCTACTGCACCGACACACTTTATTCGAGCAAATACCCAGTATGTACCTGGCAGATACCTGGAATGCGCCGCTTCTCACCTCTGACAAGCCCCGTTGCGTTTGCCTTCCCAGCCTGGGTTCATGCCTGGCTGACGGGCGGCTGATCTGTTAAATGATAATGATTAGGATTTAATAGGCTGCAATGCTTCGCGTGTCTACCAGATGGCATAAATTCATGAATTGTAATGCAGTATATATATATATACTGTGCAGTATTGCAGCCAGCGGGAATAAAATGCTTCAATCCCAGCCTGGAAAATACCTCAATGCACTCGGGCAGAAAACAGTCACAAACCTCAATACACCCGGGTATACCCGAATTCGTGGGACTAGCCGAGCTCGAATAAAGTGTGTCGCCAGTGTAGACACAAGATGGCTTGCCCCATTCACAAAGAAAATAGCCCCCCAAACAAGGTCTTCTCCCAGGCATGCACAGTCAGGGCCCAAACACCGCAAGCTGGTGATGCCATCAGTGAGTACATCCAGGAAACCTTCTGGCAGCAAGTAATAGGCAAAGTCCATATCGCCTGCTCTTACTTTATGTATACACGGGCACAAAAGAAAGGGGTAACTCACTCCTCTGGCCCGCCATGTTCCATCAGTCTGAGGTTGCGGCAGCTCACATCCAGCTCCTCCTTCAGTTTTGGTAAAGCTCTGGGGTTGTCTCTCATTGTGCCCCCTCCCTCTGGTGGAGATTAGGGGAGGGAACCTCGGTAGTAAGGCGTGACTCTGGCTTTCACTGTGACCCCTCCCTCTGGTGGAGATTAGAGGAGGGTCACTGGGTGTTACCTCATGATGTGGACTCTTCGCTGAGCCAGTCACAGGGCAGGGAGCCGCGGCTCCTGCTTTCACGCCACTTCCTGAACATAGGCGGGGCTCTAGCTTTCGCGCCAGACCCGGCCAAATCTCTGCAAATACTCTGCTCACAGTCTTTTTGCACGCAGCACGTGCGCCATCCAGACTCGGCGGGAAACACCATTTTAGCTTCTTCGCACCGCGCGGTGCACTATCGCATATAGCAGCCGCCATCTTAGGTGAACCCACAATTTTCACTGTAGCGCAACCCTCACTGTTTGGCAGGGAACTCGCTCTCTTGTGAACACTGCAATACATGTAGCCTCTGGCAAGTGGTAAACTCGGCATACCCCAGGCTAGGCAAAACTCTTTCTTTGTACTGTATACTGCACACGATGACAGTCCATACACGTGCTCTGCGGTTCATAGTCTGGCTACTGGCTAGTAGTACTCTGGGCTCTTCCCTGTGCAGTACTCGTGTCTCCCCCTCTTGGCTGCCAGTATCATGGATCCTATCCAGGGGTCCCTCTTAACTGCGTTAACCAGGCCACCCCCTAGGCATCCTGACTACCCGCCTCAGGTTTGACTAGAACAGCAATAGCCTTGTCTCCAGACCTATTCACCCTTTAGGGCAGTCTAGGACATGCTTTGCAAGGTTTTTCGTTCTCCTGACTACCCCTAGACTTCCCCCTTTCAGCAGCACTTGTTCTGGAAGCATACTTTCAATCTTTCTGTTTTGCGTCGCTGAAAGCCTGTCCTGATTATCTCAGCAGTGCCTCCAATTGTAACGGGTATTCCCCCACCCAATCGCAAATAGGGTCTCCTAGGGGAAATGCTGCTCTGGTTACAAGGCATAATAGTGTGGCGCACCTGCTGGCTTACAGGACTCCTGAGTCTCCCGCTTGATGGTATTATGGGGAAGGTCAGGACAGGCTTCTGGGGACATACCCAGTACGTACTCACGGTGACAGTGCCTCCATCTATTGCAGGCCCCAGGATATGGGGTGGAATCCCTGGAATAGAACGTCCCACTCAGGTATGAGAGATTCCAGTCTCACAACGCTTCTTTATAAATCAGGAACACTTTATTGCACCAACAGCATTCACTGGAACAATACAGCATACAGAACACGTAACACAGCAGTACTTCTCAGATGACCCTGGCCTTTCACTCCTCCAGTCAGGCCCTGGAAGCAGGCCTAGCTCTTCCACTACCCCCTATCAGAGTAGTGGGAACAGTCTACCAGCCTCTCCCAGGGGGAGGGCCTCAAGTCTGCCAGGTCCCTGACAGCTCGGTTAGGTAAGACTCAGCTCCTCTCAGGGTAGGAGCAACTCTCTCAATACAGGAAATGCAGATCATTAAGACAGATACAACATGAGCCCGCCCCCGTCCCTTATTGGACACAGGCCTGACTGCACTGCTTTCTCTGCCTCACTGATCTGCAGTGAGTGGGGAGAACCCACCTTAACTCCTGGCAAACCTGCCCTTACCAGGTATTATTGCACAGAAGGAGGACAGAATAATAGCCCAAACCTACCAGGGCTATACTCTCCCTCTGGTGGAATCCAATGGTCCCCACTTGGACCTAAATTTGCGTGTCCATCCTGCAGGTGAACAACCTATACAAAACAAAATAACATGACATATTATTCACCAAAATACAGTGTTATTACATTTGCAGGTTATACACCCTCCTCTGGTGATGACACAAAATAACTAGGATCACTCCCAACGTGGGGAATCCGCTACTAACAGTAATGCCTGGGGTCAGGTTCCTTTACTACCCTACCCTCAGGATATATACTTACTTGTACTAGCTATTCCCTTTTTGGGTGGCCTGCACACAACATGGTCCACTGGGTTTAGATCAGAAGTACCATAACACTCTGGGTGGCATACTGGACACCTACAATCATCCCATAATTTAGACATGGGTGCTAATGGTCGGAGAGGATCATGTCCATACACTTTCTCAAGGCATCTCCTGGAGATGTAAGGCACAATATGAACAACATCATTACCCAAATCCCCAGAGTCCTGAACCAAACCCACCCAGTCCTTGTAATCAGTGAATGGCTTGGGGACCCCATGTTCACCCAGTGACCCGTGGTGACTGTATCTGAAATCCGAACCAGATGGGACAGGGACAGGGGCAATGGCAGGGGTAATGGGGCCAGAGACTGGGGCATAGGAAGCAACAGTGTCCGGGGCAAAGTCCTTGGCTTCAGCTAGGCCACGGTCTACCGCAGGGGACGTGGGCTGCTTGGACGCAGCCACGACAGGCCAGCGTTTCCCTCGGTCTACCACCCTGTAAATGTAGTGGTCCATTTCTCGCCTGGAGAGGGCGCTACTCACCGGAGCGGTCGCAGCACAGTCCCAGCCCGCTCCGGAGGTCGCCTTGTAAGTGACGTCATCCTCTCGCGAGGTCGCCTCATCTTGTGTCAGGTCCCGCACAGGAAGTACGCCATCCGCAGGACGGGGTACCGGGAGGTCAACGATGTCCTTCATGCGGAAGTAGGCACTAGGATGGGCCTCGTCTCCGGACTCCTCCAACGCAGCCTTGGTCGGGGCCTCTTCTAAGGCCTCCTCGATCGGTGCCTGCTCCACATCACAGATAAGTGGCTCTCTTCTTGCAGCACCGCTGTAGGGGTCCGCCGGTAGGCGCATCACCCCCGCTGAACTGCTATCACACTCGTCGGCCAACGAGGCAGGTAGGGACATCTCCGCAGGGGAATAACATTGGGGCCCCTCGCCGTCACTAGCGGCAATCGGCACGAAGCGGTCCCGCTTCTGAACCACCAGCGATAGCGATCCCCATCCTCCCTGGGCAGTCACAGTCTCTTCCGTGGGTTCCACCATCGTGAGTTCCGCCTCTGGAACCGGGGTGTACGGACCCCCTGGATCGTTTGTTGGGGCGCACGGGCCCTCCACATGGGTAGCATCGACATGGCCCACATTGCATAGCATAACCGCTGGGTCATCAGGCTTTGCTGACACCAGAGGACTGTCTCTGGCCTCGTCAGGTTCGATCACCTCACCTGGTAGCATTTGGGTTGCGGTCTCTGGAACTGGCTCGGGCCTTGTCTCAGCCATCGGGGCTTGGTACACCCCAATGGTAGACATTAGCGGGCTAGATACAAGATGGCTTGCCCCATTCACAAAGAAAATAGCCCCCCAAACAAGGTCTTCTCCCAGGCATACACAGTCAGGGCCCAAACACCGCAAGCTTGTGATCCCATCAGTGAGTACATCCAGGAAACCTTCTGGCAGCGAGTAATAGGCAAAGTCCATATCGCCTGCTCTTACTTTATGTATACACGGGCACAAAAGAAAGGGGTAACTCACTCCTCTGGCCTGCCATGTTCCATCAGTCTGAGGTTGCGGAAGCTCGCATCTAGCTCCTCCTTCAGTTTGGGTAAAGCTCTGGGATTGTCTCTCATTGTGCCCCCTCCCTCTGGTGGAGATTAGAGGAGGGGCACTCGGTAGTAAGGCGTGACTCTGGCTTTCACTGTGACCCCTCCCTCTGGTGGAGATTAGAGGAGGGTCACTGGGTGTTACCTCATGATGTAGACTCTTCGCTGAGCCAGTCACTGGGCAGGGGGCTGCGGCTCCTGCTTTCGTGCCACTTCCTGCACATAGGCGGGGCTGTAGCTTTCGCGCCAGACCCGGCCAAATCTCTGCAATTACTCTGCTCACAGTCTTTTTGCACGCAGCACGTGCGCCATCCAGACTCGGCGGGAACCGCCATTTTAGCTTCTTCGCACCGCGCGGTGCACTATCGCATATAGCAGCCGCCATCTTAGGTGAACCCACAATTTTCACTGTAGTGCAACCCTCACTGCTTGGCAGGGAACTCGCTCTCTTGTGAATACTGCAATACATGTAGCTTCTGGCAAGTGGTAAACTCAGCATACCCCAGGCTAGGCAAAACTCTTTCTTTGTATACTGCACACGATGACAGTCCATACACGTGCTCTGCGGTTCATAGTCTGGCTACTGGCTAGTAGTACTCTGGGCTCTTCCCTGTGCAGTACTCGTGTCTCCCCCTCTTGGCTGCCAGTATCGTGGATCCTATCCAGGGGTCCCTCTTAACTGCGTTAACCAGGCCACCCCCTAGGCATCCTGACTACCCGCCTCAGGTTTGACTAGAACAGCAATAGCCTTGTCTCCAGACCTATTCACCCTTTAGGGCAGTCTAGGGCGTTCTTTGCGAGGTTTGTCGTTCTCCTGACTACCCCTAGACTTCCCCCTTTCAGCAGCACTTGTTCTGGAAGCATACTTTCAATCTTTCTGTTTTGCGTCGCTGAAAGCCTGTCCTGATTATCTCAGCAGCGCCTCCAAATGTAACGGGTATTCCACCCCACCCAATCTCATATGTAGTGTGGGTGAGTAGAACATGTATTGTTACCGGTGTGGTGCGTATACCTGTCAGGCTCACAGGAGGTCTGAGCCTCCGCTAATGAGAGCCTGGGGTGAATCCTCTGGAACGAATCTTCTTTTACAGCGCCTCCACCTATGTAGGATTCTATGGACGTGTAGAATGACCCTACATAGGAACCCAATTAGAAACCACACACACAGTCAGTGATTATATAATAACTAAGGAATTTACTTTGAACATAGAACATATCATCGCATTTACATAACCTGTGTCCCTCTCACGAGGAGACACTACCCGTGACGTCTCGCAGGACGTTTCCCCAACACTAGGTGATCCCACCCAGTGTCCAGTGAAACCCCCACACCCAATGTCCCGTACTCCTACGGAGAAAGTCAATGGGTGACTGCGCAGTCACTATGTGAATAGGCCTGTTGGTGCACTTAATAATGAAGTACCTTCCGAGCACTCCGATGCTCGGGACCGCAACACACTTCTCAAAAGGGTCAGACGTCCGTCTGATCCTATTCAGGTACTTCCGCCGTGGACCCCAACGAGGGTCCCACCGCTCCCGGGAACTCAGCAGTCTCTCGGTAACACCACCGTCGCACGGGCACAGCAACCGCCGCTATCCGCTTTCTTTCTCAACTACTTCTAGAGTGACAGCAACCCTAACCTAGGGCCGGTCCCTGAGGAACCGCAACCTGGGATGGCTTGGGGAAAACTCCTAGGGCCTGTGGACAATAACCTGCCCCCCTTCCCCTAGCTACCCAGTCTCAACTGTAACTGCTAATCCTAACAGCCTAACGCACCTGCAGCCAACACTCAGCTCACACTGTCAGCCTGCAGGGATCCACACACACTTCACACACACTGCACGCACTGCGCCCAGCACATGCAACGACACACACACAGACAGCTGCAATCACACACAGCCACCTGGATCCTGCAGCAATTCACTACTAGCACACTGTGCCTATTTGCCAGTGCCCACAGCCCTCTCCGCTGTGGCACTGCCAAACCTGCACCTTACACACACTAAGGGCGACCTCCCTATCTAGGGCCGTCCCTTATCAGTTACCCACTAACCTGGTGGGGAGTTGGGGCCTACCTGGAGGGTGTGGGTACCTATCAGGATGCAGGAGCTGCACTCACTCCCTGCATCCTTCCTTCCCCTTCAGCTCCTCTGCTCCAACTGACGTGACTCATGCAAAGCCCGGGAAAATGTATCTCTTTCCTCCAGGGCAGTCCTGCAGCCCTATTGGCTCCTATCAAGCACCTGGTGCCTGCCTCGCTATGCCTCATGGGAATTGTAGTCCCGAGGCCCCTACAATAACATTGGGGCCGCGTGCGCTCCTCCCCTCTGCCTACACTAACTCCTAATGGCCGCCTCAAGCTCTCCCTATGCTTCCCTACTCTCGCGCGACCTCCTAAGAGCTGCCTTAGCTCCCTAACCCTATCTGCGCATGCGCGACCTATCTGGGGCTCTCCTGCCCTCGCGCGACTCTTCCCTGCCTCTCGCAGCCTCCCTGCGCATGCGCAAGCTAACTGGGCCGCCGGGGGCTCACTGCGCATGCGCGACTTGAAGCGCAATGGCGGCGCCCTATCCGCCCGGCTCCGGGAGCACCGGGAGCCCTGAGATGCGCGTGCGGCCTTGGCAACCGGCCGCACGCGTCCCCGGCAACCCCCGAGCCGGGACCTGACCGCCCTCTCCCCTGCCACTGCCGAACGGAGCCGCCATTGGACGCGGCGGCCCCCGCGATCGGCAGTCAGGTGAGGGGGGTGCGGTAGCGCTGGGGAGACCTGGCTACACTCCATAACTCTATCATAACTATTAGCACAACTGCCCACACACCTCGCAGGGCTGTCACCCCACACTATGTACCCCATTTATGTACTTTGTTGGTGCACTTGTTTACAATACCTGCCCAGTGCGCCAGCACCTAGGCCCGCTGATATCTTCGCAAAGGATCCGTCGATCCGCGATCTCCTCAGCGACGTGATCTCCATGCGAGAGCTGTCCGCTGGGGGAATCCAACTCTGCAGCAATCTCTATCTTCTTAGGGGGTCTAGTCTCAGACCACAACCATCAGGGCCGCGCAGCACTGCAGCTGAACTTAAGTAAGGGATTACGTTCCCGGCGTCGGTGCGTGCACGTACTTGCGTGCGCGCGCCCAGCAACCACTTTTCTTGTTTTGTTGTTGTGAGCAAGCACTGCTCCTGTGAATCTGGCGGGAAAGTTGCGCGTTGAAGCTGCAGCGTTTTGCTAAGATCAGAAATTTTGATTTTTCAGGCGGCTGCAGCATCACGTGAAATTTTCCGGCCAATCAAATTACAGTTTAGTCAAAATACATTTTCATTCAATGTCAGTGTCGCACGAAATAAACTTTGGTTTAGCAGCATAAAATTATCATCTTTTATTTTTGTAAATTGATATATACTATACATATAAAAACTTGTAGCTTTTATATTTATAAATCGAATCTTTGTACAAAAATTATATTTATTTCATTTTTATTTTATAAAAAAGTAAATTTTTTATAATTTTTTTTTATGTGTATCGATTACTTGATTTTAATATTTAATTATGTAAGTCTGTTAAAATCTTGATTATATAAACTATTGTCCCGCCTACCAGTAGCTAGAATTTGTCTGCTGGGCATGTTCACAGAACGCTGGGGAGACAGCTGCACACTCTGCAGCAAGCAAGCGCTGCAGCAAGCAAGTGGCTACCATAATCTGGGCCTAACTCACTGTTAAAGGGCAAAATCCCTAACTGCAGGGGCCTTCCTTACAGCAGTCACAAACTCAAACAGTGTCTCAGGGCCTACCTGGGGCCTAGGGGATTACCGGGCCTAGTGCAGTGGGTTCCTGACCGCTACACACACAACCTCCCCTGCCTCACTCCCAGCTCCTACTGATCTGCATGGTCTCTGCCTGATGACTATATCCTGTCAGCCAGGGAAATCCTAGAGCCCTATTGGCTGTAATGAGACACTTGTGCTCCAGCCCCTGGGGCTGCTGGGAGTTGTAGTCCCTTGCAGAGCTCTTTGCTATTGGGGCCGCGTGCGCGATCTCTACTACGCATGTGCAAATCTATAATGGCCGCCGCCGCACTCAACTGCGCCTGTGCGACTCTGAGCAGACCCTGAGCGCCACTCTGCCCATTCCACAATCGCTCTGCGCATGCGCGAACCTTCGCGCGTACACGCGCACACAAAACATGGCGGCGCCCTTTGGTATATTGCAGCTGTAAAAAGCCAGTGATCCCTGCTTTAATGTTTGTAATTTGGTTCAGTGAATAGGAAAATAAACCAAATTGGCTTCAAAACAGATAACGCCAGTCTTACCATATATTGACATTAAGTAAACCCCCTTCTCAATGATTGTTGGCAGCGCTGTGGCTTATGCCTCCTGATCATTAACTAATGCAGAAACCAGGTATGCACGGATTTGGAAGGAGCTTCTAGTATTATTGCGTGTGACCGATTTACTCGATATATGCATTTGTCTGCGGAATCACATCTCCAATACTTGGGCGCCAAAGATGTACCATCGTGCAACCATGGTCCTAGGTAGTCCACACGGGCCTAGAAGACATACTGTACAGTACATTTCTGGAAAATCAAAGGATAATAAATGAAAGTCCAGACAAATTGACAGTCAATGGGGACACTTCCGTTATAATAAATTAAACAGATAGCAAGATGGCAACTCCGATTCAGCGAAATAATTTCAGCGGGGGGACATCACATTGTATATATGCCACAGAATAGTTTGTCTATATTACGGGTGGCCAACTCCAATCCTCAAGGACCACCAACAGGTCAGGTTTTAAGGATATCCCTGATTCAGCACAGGCGGCTCAATCAGTGGCTCAGACATTGACTGGGAGAATCCCTGGCAGTGAGGTGGCGGGAATTGTCATGTGATGCAACTAGAAAGAAGCTGTGCTCAATAATAATAACGGTGCCCGTTATTAAAATGTTTCTCTCTCATACTTAGGGGTGCCAGGTGGCTTCTCCAAAAATACTGGACTCAATGGTGAAAGGTGCGTCAGGTCACTATGTCAGGGAGGTAATACCGGACACGCACATGTCCAGTATTACAGCACCTCTCATTTTTTACTGGGCAGAGTGTCCTAATATAGGACAGTCCAGTTCAATACCGGACACCTGGCAACCCTTCTCATACTGATACTTTACTGTTTTATAAACCCACAAAGACCATTACATACTGTTCTTATTGCAGGGTTCTTCCAGAATCCCCCCGATGGCTTTTAACCAAAGGGAAAAATGAAAAAGCCAAAAAACTCCTCCAAAAAGCAGCCACTATCAATAAACGGACCATCCCAGAGGAGATACTTTCACAGGTAATGAGAACTGACAACCTGCCGTAGAAAGTATAGTGTCTTACAGATGGTGGAAGACTGTGGGGAATCTCAAAGTGCCACATTGAAAAGTTGCTTCATGTAAATACAGTCATGTAAATGGTCAGCAGCAAAATATCATTATCAATGGCTCTACAAATAATCACTGGGAAACGAGCATAAATGCAACAGTCTGTTCTAAATAGGATTCGATAATGGCAACTGAGTGCATGCAATAAAGAATTTCTTGAATTCGGCTTTCTAAAAGTCTCCGTTAGTACATTTCAGTAAATCCAAATCCACATATAGATAAAGATCCCAAAAGTGCAGATTGGGAAAATGATATTCAAAAGTGAAGGACAAATTGAAATAAAAAAATCATACAGTAACCTAACGGGTACATTCCAAATAAGAATAAGTTCATCAATATAGCATACATTAAAGACTATATATTGACTGAAAGGATTTTTATCTGAAAACACAGAGACTTCCCACCAAGCCACCTAGAGGTTGGTGCAGGAAGTGCCAATCACTGTGCCACTGGTGTGGCGATAAAAAGTGCCACCCAAGGTACCCTCACAGAGAGATTAATAGAGGAGGAGGTGTTAGCAAAAGAGACACCGAAAGTACGATGGGAGAGGTAATCGGAGATCCAGGATAGAGCTTGGTTATGAATACCAAGATTATGGAGAATGTGAAGGAGAAGAGGGTGGTCCACAGTATCAAATGCTGCAGAGAGGTCAAGTAATATGAGCAGAGTGTACTGACTTCTGTCTTTGGCAACATGGAGGTAATTCATAATTTTAGTGAGGCATGTTTCAGTGGAGTGAGCAGTGCGCAATCCAGATTGTAGAGGGTCTAGGAGAGAATAGGTGGTGAGAAAATGTAGCAAGCCAGAGAGTGCAAGATGTTCAGGGAGTTTAGAGGCAAAAAGCAGGAGGGAGACAGGCCGATAGTTAGAAAGATACGTAGGGTCAAGCTTGCTGTTTTTGAGTAATGGTATAACGGTTGCATGTTTGAAGGAGGAGGGAAAGGTACCAGAGTAGAGGGAGGAGTTAAAAATGTGTGTGAGGGTAGGGATTATAGTAGGACCAAGAGGTTTTAGGAGATGGGAGGGAATGGGGTCAATAGAGCAAGTGGTAGAGGGAGAAGAGGAGATCAGCAGTGAGACACTGTTTTGAGTAAAATATTAAATGGAAAATGTGTAGGTAAGTAAATATGTGAGCTCCCCCGTGGCTTATGTATATGTTGCACATTCCAAGAGCTGTTTTAATAGGTGACTATGAAGACATGTCATTGTGTCTATGCCAACTGTGACATTAGATGGGAATGTACAGTGTTCATGTGGTACCTGTTTTTTACTGTTATATGAGATCTGTGAGTGGAGCATTCCCATTGGCTAATGTCATAGTAATGATATATAAATACACTCAAATATTTTGAAGACGTATCAGTTTATTAATCGAAGGCGTCCCTTGGAAAATGCTAATTACAAAAATAAAAGGAAACGGATGAAACCTAAAAGTACCTTTTTTCCCCCCCTGTTATTTTTTTTAAGCTAAATGAAGAAAAAAAAGCTAAATCGGGAAACATTATAGACCTTTTCAAGAATCGAAATATGAGAAAAAGAACTCTCGTTATGTGTTTTGTGTGGTAGGTTTTGAACGAATAGTAGGAATCAGTGCAGTACATTTACACATGGGGGGAGGGGGGAGGGCACTGCGGAAAAACTTCCCCTTTTATCTGCTTAAAGAACAGTAGACCAGGGGTAGCCAACGCCAGTCCTCCAGAGCTACCAAAAGGTCAAGTTTTCAGGATATGCCTGCTTCAGCACAAGTAGCTCAATCAGTGGCTCAGTCTTGATTGAGCCACCTGTGCTGAAGCAGGTGTATCCTGGAAACCTGACCTGTTGGTAGCTTTTGAGGACTGGAGTTGGCTACCACAGCCTCAGACACAGCAAGTGCATGTGTATCACAAATGAAATACATATATTTATCCAATTTTAAAGGGGAGTTTCCTCTCGCCCGTTATTTTGTCTTAATAAATGCAGCAATTCCTTACATTTACGGCTGTGCAATTTCCTAAGCTGCCCATCGATCCGCTCTCCTGTTATTAATGGGTGCAGATCCTGCTTCTGTGGGAAATGTGGCTGTCTATTCCAACACCGGATGTGCTGTGGCTTCCTAAATAGCTGCTGTAGCCACCCAAAGAAGCTTAATACATGAACAAGCATTAAAAAGGGCATATAGAGTGAAAAAAAGACATTAAAAAAATGCAGTAAGCATTATCTAATACTACACAACTGATTTATTTAAAAAAACACATAGGATTTTCTGCTTTATTACAAAACACAAATAAGTGAGATAGATGTAAGTGGAAAAATCTCTTTAAATGTATTTTAAACGTATTTTCCAGTAAAGTGGTGGGATCTGTTTGAACTTTGCACACTTGTCTTCTTTTTTCTCTCTTTCTCGTCTCTGTTTCTTTCTCGTCTCTCTCTCTCTCTCTCTCTTTCTCGTCTCTATCTCTCTCTCGTCTCTATCTCTCTCGTCTCTATCTCTCTCTCGTTTCTCTCTCGTCTCTCTCTCATCTCTCTCTCGTCTCTCTCTCATGTCTCTCTTATATCGTCTTATATGCTCTCCTGGTGCTCTCTAGTCTACTATCTCTTATCGTCTCTATCTCTCTCTCGTCTCTATCTCTCTCTCGTCTCTCTCACGTCTCTCTCTCTCACGTCTCTCTCTCTTGTGATGATACTATTGCAACTAGTGATGATAAGCAAGTGAAAAGCTTGCTTTTGGTGTTACATGCACCTGGGTCACATGGCTAATTAATTCCAGTTTGTATGGATCTGTTTTCTTAATAAAATGAGAACGCTACAAATCCCAGAATCCTTATGGTATCAACCTGCACATGTGACTTAGGTCTAGTTGGCAACTGTAGCCTCGCTGACCATCATCTAGTTTGTCCATTTCTTCTTACTTACTGAAGTCTCTATTTGATCTAGAACTTGTTTTCCATTTACCCTAAATATTTAATCATATTCTGTGCATAAACAATGTATGTTTTGTACAGATGTACTGTATATGTCAATGTATTTGCATCCCCACGTTTAATTGGAAGGCTGCAGCCATCACCCATTACCTGCCTTTTCAGAGAAGAGAAACACCATTGTAATTACAGCGTACAACTTTGGTTCCAGGTTTGTCAACAGTCTTGTATATTATGGCCTAAGCCTGAATGTAGGGAGCTTCGGTTTGGACATATATCTCACTCAGCTTATCTTTGGAGCAGTGGAAATTCCAGCTCGTGTTGGATCCATCTTTATGGTGCAGATAATTGGAAGAAAGCCAAGTCAATCATCTTGTCTATTACTGGGTGGAGTCGTGTGTCTTCTTATCACTGTGATCCCAAAAGGTAATCAATTTAATCAACTCTATTTCTATTGCAGCTTTGTAGAAACTTTGCTAGAACAGTTACCTGCATAAGGCATATATATAGAGCATGTGTATTACACAAATTTACTCCAGAATCAGTAGCTATACAAGATAATGTAAAACTTCATTCAAGTTTCTCATTCTTGCATTGCACCATCATACCCCAAATTGAAAAGATACAGAACAGGAGCAATTTTGGGAAAAACAGGTGAAAAATCTGAGCACAAATGTACTGATTTACAGGGGTATTTTTTCTTCGCAGAACTTCCTGTTGTAATCACAGTACTTGCAGTCACTGGAAAGTTCTCGATCGCGTCTTCATTTTCCGTTTGTTACATATATGCGGCGGAATTGTTCCCTACTGTAATTAGGTAAGCCCCTTCCTTTAGCATTTTAGTATTTAGTCGTTTTGCACAAAACCATCTGATTTTAATATCTTGATTTTTGACATTGAAGAACTGGAAAATGATAGATTCTTGTTTCTAATAAAATGAGGATAAAGAGAGATGTGTGTTACATATGTAACGGGTATTCCACCCCACCCAATCGCATATATAGTGTGGGTGAGTAGAACATGCGGTGTTACCGGTGTGGTGCGTATACCTGCAGGCTCACAGGAGGTCTGAGCCTCCGCTAGTGAGAGCCTGGGGTGAATCCTCTGGAACGTATCTTCTTTCAGCGCCTCCACCTATGTAGGATTCTAGGGAAGTGTAGAATGACCCTACATAGGAACCCAATCAGAAACTACACGCACAGTGATTATATAACTAATGACTTTACTAACAAATAATAATATCCTGTGTCCCTCTCACTAGGAGACACTAACAGTGACGTCTCGCAGGACGATCCCCCAACACTAGGTGATCCCACCCAGTGTCCCAAGAACCCCACCCAATGTCCCGTACGCCTACAGAGATAGTCAATGGGTGACTGCGCAGTCACTAAGAACCTCTAGGCCTGTTGGTGCACATATGATGGTATAATACCTGCCGACCACTCCGGTGCTCGGGTCAGCAACAATCTTCTCAAAGGGTCAGACGTGTGATGAATCCGTCTGATCCTCCAACCGAACTCCTTGCACGTGCGGACCGCTAGGGCGGTCCCACTCTGGAATCGTCTCTGTGGACCTCAACGTGGGTCCAACCGCTTCCACAGGAACAGCAGCAGCCGCTGTGTCCCTATCTATCTAAATGGTACTAACGTGACAGGAACCCTAACCTAGGGCCTGTCCCTGTAGTACAGCAACCTGTAGTGGCTTGGGGAACTCCTATGGCCGGTAGGGGGTAATGACCTGTCCCACTCCCCTAACTACCCAAGTCCCTTCAGCCTCACTACTTTCTAACTAGTCCCAGCGCCTACAGCAGCAAGCTATAGCTCACTGGAGGCTGCAGCCAACGTGCTGCGCAACAAGGTGCCTGCCTGTCAGACCTCACAGCACTGCCCGCTGTGACTCTGACAAGGCAGCACTCCAAACTAGGGGCCGCGTCCCTCTCTAGGACCTCCCTAAGCAGTTACCCACCCAACTAGTGGGGAGTTGGGGCCTACCTGGAGTGTAGGTACCTATATGGGGCAGAAGCTGCACTCGCTCCCCGCACCCTTCCTTCCCTACAGCTCCCTGACTCCAACTCTCTTAACTGCAGACTTCCTTTTCCAGCTGCCACTAATGTAAGTGGCAGGGTCCCTAACCTGAGGGCTGCCCCTGGCAACACTCACCTTACTGGGGAGCTGAGCTATCTCGGACCAAGGGGGTGCTGGCCTAATACAGGGGAGTCCCTCTCTCCTGCACCCTACCTCCTTCCTCTGACTGCTCCGGTCTCTGACTGACTAACGTGGCCTCAGCGCGCGAAATGTATCCAATTCCTCTCCTGGGCTCCCTAAGCCCTATTGGCTCCCTGGGGTCACATGGGGTACGCAGAGGCTCATGGGATCTGTAGTCCCTCTCTAGAGCCTCTCCTAACTGGCTACAGCTTCGCGGGCTTTCTCTTCCCTCTCCTGCGCCTGCGCAAGCTTTATGGGGCAGCCTCAACATCTCCCTGCCTTTCCCTGCTCTCGCGCGAGCTATCTGGGGGCCTTTCGCGCTAACGCTACCACTGCGCATGCGCGAACCGGCGCCCTGCTCTATGAGCCGTCGGGGCCGTGACAACGCGATCGCGGCCTTAGCGACGGCCCGATCGCGTCCCCGGCAACTGGCCTGCACTAGGGGGCAACGCGCTACTCCCCGCTCCGGCCCTACACTTGCGCGACCACTGCGCATGCGCGAGCTAACTCGCAATGGCAGCGCCCTCTCCACCCGGCTCCGAGAGCGCCGGGATCTCCGTGACGCGCGTGCGGCCTTGGCAACCAGCCGTACGCGTCCCCGGCAACCCCCGAGCCGGGGCCTGACCGCCTTCACCTTGGCGATCACCGCGCGGGGCCGACAGTGTACTTGGCGGCGCCCGCGATCGAATACCAGGTGAGGGGGGTGCTGTTCAGCAGGGGAGACCTGGCTACACATAGTTACATAGTTACATAGTAGATGAGGTTGAAAAATGACGTAGGTTCATCAAGTTAAACCTATGCTAAATTTAGACAACAGATACTTTATCCTATATCTATACTTACTTATTGATCCAGAGGAAGGTAAACAAAAAACCCCATTAAGGGGAAAAATGAATTCCTTCCTGACTCCAAGAATTGGCAATCGGATTAATCCCTGGATCAACATCCTTCCCATGTTTACTGATTTTGTATATCCCTGTATACCTTTCCCATCTAAAAAGATGTCCAACCTTTTTTTGAACAACTCTATTGTATCTGCCATCACAGTCTCCATGGGTAATGGGTGTTGCTCATATAATAATAGTATGTATCTATTTCTCTCCTTGGGGCAGATTCCTGAAATATCAGTACAGGTTAGCACACTCAGGGCTTGAGTCCAGTAGCTGGGACAGGCTAGCAGGCAGGTAGCAAGGGTAAGAGGACAGGCAGAGGTCCGAGGCAGGAAGCAAGCAGGTAGCGATGGTCAGTAAAAAAGCCAAGGTCAAAGAATACAGATGAGCAACGTGCAGTAGTAAAGTCCAAATTAGGACTGGAACACAAAGAGAGAGAGCGATAGCAACGTGATGTGCAACGAGCTTGAGTACTGAAGTGAACCTCAATAAATAGGCAAGGAGGAATAGGAAGGGGAGGTTTACAAAGGCTGGATGCAGGTAGGAAGCAGGTGTTGGCAATGAGGCAGTCAGCCAACTCAGAAATTTCTCTTCAGGAACAACAGAAAGCAACAGATCCCAGTGGCAGACTACCAGAACTCTAGGCTGGGAGTGAGAGAAACCAGTGTCCACCTGGGACACTCCTGACACATACTATAGTTGGGGAATCATTGCTGGTTTATTCATCCATAGATGATGTGTTGAGAGGATTTGTATACTTAGGATATCAGCATTCGTTGTGAATAGGGCTGTAAACACCTTCCTATAAATGTTAAAGGTTTCCATAAAGAGTCATGAATCCAATCCCGTTTCAAGTCATTTTTCAGGAATCCAATTATTGAGTTGAAGTTACCAATTGGAGCTAATACTGATTAATCAATCGTGGAGAAAAGTGCTGAGCAACTGGTGCTCTAGTGTCAGATATGGGGCATCTGTGCTGGTTAATACTTTTGTGGAAGACTTGTTTTGTACAGTATCCCCAACATACTTCATATTAGGGCATGTCTTACATTGGATAAGATATACTACATTGGTTGATTTCAAGTTTCAGGAATACACTGCTCGTCAACATCACAGTTTTCTGCCTTTTGTTGGTAAAAGTCTTAACATTTAGGTATTGTAAGGGTAGTCTGTTGGTCCCCGATATTTAACTACTTCTGGGAACATGGGACACAACCTAAATGGAATGAGGGGGTCCCCTGGATCAAACACAGCAATGTTCAGTTTTTGGAGCTCTTTGGTTCCTGAGATACATACCCGTGAACTTATCCATTCAAAATCTACCTCCAGGGGAATCGAAATGTATGTTAGATCTTGGGCCAATAGGTCCTTGTGGCTTCCTATTGGACAGTCATTTAAACCCCTTTTAAAAAAAACAGAAAGTAGTACCTGTAGTTTCACAGTAAGTATCTCGGGAACGGGTGGTCCCCGGAGCTGAAAATAACGTGGTTCTGCTCTGGAGAACTCCCTGGTTCCAATCTCGTAAAAATTGGTTAGTTCGGGTGGATTTCTCCTTTAAGCTAAATTATAATACAGGAAGCCATTATAAATTGGCTACCTGTATTATAATTTAGCTTGTTGTTGCTTTTAAACTGTGCACCTGTTATAATAGACAAAAAAATACTTGTTTAACCAAATATTTGTGTTCACTTGCTTTAGGGCAAACTGAAATTGGTCCTTTACCGCACACTCCCTCCTGGCCAAAAGGCAGAGGATAATTTTGTCTGCAGGTCCTACAACCCGGCTTCATTCAGCCCTGTATCATGAGACATGTAGTGGTTAAACTGCAGACAATGATTCTGGGTTATGATGCGTTACAGAGCAGATATTTTAACTTCCATGTCAATGAAAAATGTGTGCATCCCCATTCCTGCCGGAAGGGTTTGTTGAGGTGAACCTCCCAGAGTATTATCTGACCAGTAGGTGCCTTCCTCAACTGGCCTGGACATGACTACAGAGTCCCACAAAGGAAAATGATATCATCTGTGACAATGTGCTGCTCTGTGACTCCTCATAACCAAAATGGGCAAATTACTTTTGCCATTTTATGTGTATCTAATATGATTGGTTAATCTTGTATTGTCTATATATATATAGACTAGTAGCCTGAGATTTAGAATTAGATTTAGACCTAAATAAACAAAGCTGCAATCTGCTTCAGTACATTATCAGATTTATCTTTGTGCAAATATGGCCGTTCAAACAGCTGACAGTACATTTGAAGAAAAGACCCATGGAGTTTGCATGCTCTATACACAACAATCTATAAAGGACTCTTACATCGGTACCCTGAAAGGTATCAAAAATGGTTATTAATCTGTAAATATAGCATGCAAGCTTGTGGGGGGAATACACGATTATCATGAGCACAGGCAGCATGGGAGGTACAGATATCAATTACTGCGGGAGCTTTCATGCTGTGGATGCAAAGCATTGTGGGGAGCAACTTTGAAAGCTCTTACTATAATTGACAGCAGTACCACCCATGCTGAGGTGCAGTTTCGGGATTTACTAAGTGTGCTGTCCCCACACAGGCTCAGGGACCCACTGCTACACAATCTAAGATCCGGCAATACATATTGTTGTGGGTGTACCCCTTGGAGATACCTCCCGAACCCCCTAAGGATTCATAACCCCCTGTTGGGATTCACTATCTTAGCATATACATAGCAATGCCGTTGCACCATAATGTGAATGTGGGGGGGAGTCATCGACTTGTTTGCACTCCAGTGATACGACGAACAGATTTATTGATGGGAGGCACTTATTAGATGAACAATGCTAAAAGACAGATAGGGCAGAAAAGGGGACAGTAAACACACCCTACACTTTGAGTTATATTGTTTACAATTATTGTCCGTGTAAACTTAAAAAGGTGTTTCCATGATTGTGTCCTCTTGCAGGCAGAATGGAGTAGGACTGTGCTCAATGTCAGCGCGTGTAGCTGGGATTATTGCTCCTCTTATTAGTCTCTTGACTAAGTATCACCCTGCTATACCAATGGCAATTTATGGCAGTGGTCCTGTCATTGGAGGCCTCCTCTGTTTTTTACTACCAGAAACCCGTAACAAAGACCTTCAGGACCACACAGATGGCGTCGATATCATAGAGAAGTAAGTCCTAGTCCAACTGTGATTCTACTGCAGACGTTCTATATTCCAGAAAAAATAATCGCATCATAAAATAACCGGAACTGTTGCTTTAATAGTAATATACGTGTCGTTCTCTTCTGCTGATAACGTGTTGTTGTATATAGATTTTTATGAGCACAAATGGAGGTGACGCATCAATGCAAAGAAGTGGGTTTTGGTGAAATTCTTCAATTTTGCTCTATTTAGTGCCATACAGGTCAAGATGGTTAATGAGGTTTATTACATCTGGAGCAGAATTTTAAGCAGAAAGGTTTACGTGGTCTCCTACCGGGCCATTTTCTTCCCAAATAAAGAGGACAACATGGCACAGAATTTGGTACATCCCATTTCATGTACCTAGGACATTGAAACTCCACTCAAACTACCAGCTGTCCTACACTGAGTAAACGTGGAGTAGTGCCTTGATACATTAGGGCAATTAAGTGTGAGTTGAAAATACTTGGCTTACAGTTCACTATATTGATGCACATTCAGAAAGTGACGTGCTCTTCATCACATGGAGCTGGTACAAGTAGTTAAACCAGGTTGTCGCACACCACAGACCGCACCCTTTCATGCATTCCCACTCCATCTTCCTGCTTTTATTTTCTCCTCTATGTGCTCAGCAAGCATAGTTACGTTTATTGCATTATTTCCTGTCATTGATCTGGCAGTCACTGCTTTTATAAACCATTAGTCTTATGAGTGCAAAGAGGTGAATTAGATGTTGCTGAATGTTTTTGGCTCAGTACATCCTTAGCACACACTAGATGAAGCAGTCTTGAACTTTCTGTTTATCGCTGAAAAGGGAAAAAGCAAAAAGTGACAAACCCCATGTGTGATCTCTACTCCAAGAATCTTAATATTGTAATGTTAACGTTTAATGTTGTGCGACGGTTGGTGGATTACAACAGAAGCCTGCAAATGTATTTATGAGTGGGTTTGCGTTCATTGGAAAACAAGCTAAATATAGAGCAGAGCTAAATATAGCAGTCTTAATTATAAGTTTTCATGTTATGTGTATACCATCACCTGAATTTTAACCATTGTCCCCTTTCTATCACTTCATATTGTTCATTTTCCTGGCTATAAACACATGCAATAAGAAAAATGCTGAAAGTGTTGGCAACAGATTATTTGTAATCCTTGGTTATTATCCAGAACGTTTCATTTAATAAAGAAAGTGAAGAACAAGATAAGAGACAGGGAACACATTAGTTCACATACAGAACGTGGACCAGTGAGTCCTTGATTTTTTTAAATACAGTATTCTGTTACAATAGATGGCAATCTACAATAAGTCTTGTAAGAGACAAATCCAGGAATGATGATGGCAAACCGTGATAAATTGGTTCCCCGACTCATACTTTGTTGTATTAATTCCATGTGGAAAAGTGAATGTCTTCTTCTATTCTTTTTTTTCCATTAGACCAAATGAAATGCCAAAGGAATGCCTGATGAATGGAATTGAATATGGTCAAGAAGTGGATACACAGCACCAAAAGAGCACCCGGTTATAACCAAAGAATGGCTGAATTGTATGGAAGGGAGATTTGTGACATGGTTCTTTGTAGCAAATCAACACTGCATTTGGCCTTGAAAAAATAATAAATTCTTAACCAAGGAGTCTCTCACTCTCTTGGAACACAACTGCCCGGGCCCTGTGAGAGGTTCCCTTGGTTTTACTGCAATTTGACTTTCTTTCAGGGTGAGAGCATACTCTTGGAAGGACAATATGGCAGCCATAATGTCAATGACAGTAAGCTAATAAAAAACGAGAACGTCTCAATGTTCTTGTTATTGATCGGCTAGTACAGAGTAAACTCTCCAATAATTTTGGGAACCACATGATGGAACTGGGTATCTCCTTGAGGTAATTGCGCTGTTGGAGTCTCAAGGATAATAATAATAATAACTTAATGAGTTCATACAACTTGCTCCTTTTTTTCTGCTTTAAAAAGTAACAAGTATGTTATTTGAAGATGTGTGTATTCATCTGGGGTTTACATTGACCATGCTTGATATTATATGTAATTATATTTTATTTAAATTCCTGCAGTATGAAATACAGATGTAGCAGACATTATTACACCCTTTAAAGCAACATGGTGTTTAAGAAACGGCAATATTTACCATTATCAAAGTCTCTGAATGTCTCAACGCTATATCACCCTGGATGGTTCTCCGATGAGTCAAACTTAACATGTCAAAGACAGAGCTCCTCATACTTCTTCCCAAGCCTGGCCTTACTGCCCACTTCTACATTACTGTTGGCAGTACTATCATACACCCAGTATCACAAGCACACTGCCTTGGGGTCACATTCTCTTCTCACATTAACAATGTAGCTAAAACCTGACGCAGCCCTCCATTCTCTCCCATCTCGACTATTGTAACCTTCTACTGTCCGGCCTTCTTGCCTCTCACCTACAATTTATCCTAAACGCTGCTGCTAGATTCACTGTACTCTCTCCTAAATCTGTCTCAGCGTCTCCCCTGCTGAAATCCCTCTCCTGGCTTCCAATTAAACTCTGTATCACTCATAAAGTTCTCCTCCTCTCTTTTAAGTCATACACTCTTCTGCCCCTCCTTATATCTCAGCCCTAGTTTCTTGCTATACACCTGCGAGACTCTTGTGTTCTGCTCAAGGATGTCTTCTGTCTACCACTTTTCTAAAGCCCTCTCCCGCCTGAAACCATTCTCACTCACTGCCCCCACACCTCTGGAATGTCCTTCCCCTCAAAATCCAACTGGTACCCTCTTTTTCACCTTTAGGACCTTTCTTAAAACACACCACTTTAACGAAGCATATGGGTAGCTCTGCTGGCTGATACTATACATCTCATATGCACTGATCTCGGCCCCTTGCAGCCACCCTTACCAGAACTCCCTCCTACTGTCTCTGTAAGTTCTCCCCACTTAGACTGTAAGCTCTTTGGGTAAGGACACCTTTACCTATCGTCACTTTTTATGTCTGCAGCACTTATTCCCATTGTGTTATAATATTATGTTGCGTGTATTGTAAAGCGCTATGTACCTGGATGGTGCATTATTTTCTGTTATTTCTTCCATTATCCGGTGTTAATAGAGGCAATTACCTCTGATACATCTGTACTGGTAAAACTGTCTTTTTTATGCTTGCTGTGATCTTAATTGACTTTCCCCCTGTGGCCATACCACCCCACATACCTCCTCTCTGTCAGTCCTATACACAAAACACCAAGACACAATTGTGGGTGAAAATGGAAGTAGTATTTTATTCACAAGCCTATGTGCATACATTAAGAGTGGAGATGTGGAACATTTTTGCAACACTTTGCTAACCATTCAAAATTGACCCTCCTGCTTTTCACAAAAAAAGTATGCACAGGTGTGGCAATTTTGTCAAATGTTGCCAAGCATTAAAAGTCTACAATTTCAGTTAATTTCTCTTCATTTCTCTTGATTAATGCAGATGCTATAAATAGTGCGCGTGCGCGTGCGCGCACACACACACACACACACACACACACACACACACACACACACACACACACACACACACACACACTGGTCACCATGTGTGGGGGAGGGGGTGAAGAGAGATATACACACACAACAGAAGGCTCAGGTCATTTAGTGAAGCATTACAACTATAAATGTCTAGTTCGACTGGCAAAGGAGGGAGGTTTGGGAAGGTGGCATGATGTTGGTTATGGTTGTGCTCATGGTAGTGGCCACGGTAGCAGAAGGAATAGGCCATTCATTGGTTGGATTTGTAGAGAAAAGAGTAATAGAAACTGCTACTAACAAAACGTCAGCATCAGCAGTTATACGTTTTCCTCAGCAGCCTTCTAGTATGAGAAAAAAACCTGAAAGGCAGGTTTTATCAACATTATTATATTCCCACGGGTCAACTCCAGATAAACCGGCCACTACCAGGGAAGAACAGGTTGTCCAGAAACAACTACATGATGCTGGTACCACTCAAAGTGGCTTAGATAGACAAGCCACCCATGCCACACTAAGCCCACGTGAGAGGGAAGAGGAAGTGTAGAAGTTTTTTTTTCTGAATCTTGCAAGACCTCAACCTTTGGGTGTGTATAGGCGGGTAGAACTACCGGTCAGAGAAGGGTTAGGGCCAGGGACAAAGTTAGAGACATAATCCTTAGCAAATCATGCAGAATTTGATGCTGAATTGGCTCTTCTATTTCAAGATTCTGATGACATGGAGGGAGAAGGGATGCTGAGGGAGAAGGGATGGCTGAGGGATGGAGAAGGGATGGCTGATGGATGGAGAAGGGAAGGCTGAGGGAGGGCGAGAAGGAGGGAAGGAGGGGAGGGAGAAGGTGAAGGAGGAGGGAGGGAGAAGAAGGTGGTAGGCACGGAGGGAGGGAGAAGGGAGGGCCTGAGGCCGAGGGAGAGGGAGGCGGTACGTTATGAGGCGAGGAGCCCCGCGAGCCATCCACCCCCGGGCGAAGAACGCGACGCGCGAGGGCCCCCACTCCGCCCCCACCCCCCCGCGGAGCCGAAGGGGGGACAGGATGCCCCTGGGGAGGGGAAACAGCGTGGATGGCTGAGGGAGGAGAGGGATGGAGGAAGGAGGGAGCAAGAGGGAAGGCTGATGGAGGGAGAAGGGATGGCTGAGGGAGAAGGGAGGCTGAGGGAGGGAGAAGGGATGGCTGAGGGAGGGAGAAGGGAAGGCTGATGGAGGGAGAAGGGATGGCTGAGGGAGAAGGGATGGCTGAGGGAGGGAGAAGGGAGGTGAGGGAGAAGGGATGAGGGATGGCTGAGGAGGGAGAAGGGATGGCTGAGGAGGGAGAAGGGAAGGTCTGTGGAGGGAGAAGGGATGAGGGATGGCTGACGGAGGAGAAGGGAGGCGTTGAGAGGAGAAGGGATGGCTGAGGGAGGGAGAAGGATGGTGAGGAGGGAGAAGGGATGGATGTATGGAGGAGGAGAGGAGAAGGGAGAGGGATGGCTGACGGAGGGAGAGGAGGTGAGGGAGGAGAAGGGAGGGAGGGAGGGAAGGATGGCTGAGGAGGGAGAAGGGATGGATGAGGGAGGGAGAAGGGATGAGGGATGGCTGACGGAGGGAAGGAATAGTTGAGGGAGGGAGAAGGGAGGGCTAGGGAGGACGGATGGCTAAGGGAGGGAGAAGGGATGAGGAATGGTTGAGGGGAGAGACAGGGGATGGCTTGAGGGAGGGAGAAAATGAGAGGGAAGATTGAGGAGGGAAGAGGGAGGGTTGAGGGAGGGAGAGAAGGATGGAAGGAGGGAGGGGAGGAATGGGATGAAGGAGGGGGAGAAGGGAAGGCTGATGGAGGGAGAAGGGGATGGTGAGGGAAGGGATGGCTGAGGGAGGGAGAGGGAATGATGGTCTGAGGGAAGAGAAGATGAGGGATGGCTGAGGGGGGAGAAGGGATGGTGAAGGGGGGAGAGTGATGGCTGAGGGAGGGAGAAGGGAGAGCTGAGGAGGGAGAAGGGATGGCTGATAGGAGGGAGAAGGAAGGGAGAAGGGATGGCTTGAGAGGAGGTTGAAGGAATAGGTTGAGGAGGAGATAGGGAGGCGAGGGGAGGAAGAGGGCTAGGGAGGGAGAAGGGATGGAGGAGGGGTGAGCGAGGAGGGCGGAGGGGAGAAGGATGGGAGGGAGGGGGAGGATGTGAGGGATGAGAAATGAAGGATGGTGAGGGAGGGAGAAGGGATGGTGAGGAGGGAGATAAGAAGGGAAGGAGGATGGAGGGAGAAGGGATGGCTGAAGGGAGAAGGGATGGCTGAGGGAGGAGAGGAAGGATGATGGAGGAGGAAGGGATGGTGAGGGAGGAGAGGGAGGCGAGGAGGGAGGAGGGATGGTTGAGGGAGAAGGGATGAGGGATGGCTGACGGAGGGAGAAGGGATGGCTGATGGAGGGAGAAGGGGATGGCTGAGGGAGGGAGAGGAAGGGTAGGCTGTTGGAGGGAGAAGGGATGAGGGATGGCTGACGGGGGAGAAGGGAGAGGGTGAGAGAGAGATGGCTGAGGGAGGGAGAAGGGATGGCTGAGGAGGGAGAAGGGATGGTGACGGGGGAGGAAGGAGGCGAGGGGATTGGGAGGAAGGGAGCGGGAGGGAGACGAGAAGGAAGGGAGAGGGGAGACGGATGGTGAGGAGGGCGAGGATGGAGGGAGGGAGGATCTGAGGAGGGGAAGGGAGTGAGGGAGGGAGAAGGGAGGTGAGGAGAGAAGTGTGGGAGGGAGAAGGGATGAGGGATGGCTGACGGAGGGAGAAGGAATAGTTGAGGGAGGGAGAAGGGAGGGCTAGGGCAGGACGGATGGCTAAGGGAGGGAGAAGGGATGAGGAATGGTTTAGGGAGGGAGAAGGGATGGCTGAGGGAGGGAGAAGGGGTGGCTGAGGGAGCGAGAAGGGATGGTTGAGGGAGGGAGAAGGGATGGTTGAGGGAGGGAGAAGTGATGAGGGAGGGAGAAGGGATAGATGAAGGAGAAGGGGTGGCGGAGGGAGGGAGAAGGGGTGGCGAAGGGAGTGAGAAGGGATGGTTGAGGGAGGGAGAAGGGATGGCTGAGGGAGGGAGAAGGGATGGTTAAGGGAGGGAGAAGGGATGGTTGAGGGAGGGAGAAGGGATGGTCGAGGGAGGGAGAAGGGATGGCTGAGGGAGGGAGAAGGGATGGTTGAGGGAGGGAGAAGGGATGGTTGAGGGAAGGAGAAGGGATGGCTGAGGGAGGGAGAAGGGATGGCTGAGGGAGGGAGAAGGGATGGCTGAGGGAGGGAGAAGGGATGGTTGAGAGAGGGAGAAGGGATGGTTGAGGGAGGGAGAAGGGATGGCTGAGGGAGGGAGAAGGGATGGCTGAGGGAGGGAGAAGGGATAGTTGAGGGGGGAGAAGGGATGGTTGAGGGGGGAGAAGGGATGGTTGAGGGAGGGAGAAGGGATGGTTGAGGGAGGGAGAAGGGATATCTTGAGAGAGGGATTGAAGATGTAGATGCTGCTGCTGCTGCTGCTGCTGCTGCTGCTGCTGTTGATGATGATGAAGATGATGAAGATGATGAGCTTGGCATCGGTAGTGTGTGCAGTGCACAAACTGCACAAAGGGCTCCTAGTTGATCCAGCTGGAAGCAGAGAACCAGAAGAGCACAGCAGCAAAAAGCGGGGACCAAACAATTAGGTGCCTTAAAAACAAGGATTTTAATCCATTAAGAAGCTACACAGGAACATACAAGTGAGGGCAAAGTGATCCTCTAACGCGTTTCGCGCTTTTGCAGCGCTTTGTCAAACAGACTGCACAAGCTGGAGAGACTCGATGGTGCTAGTAGCGGGGGAACTAATAATGTGAATCTTGGAGCTACAATAACTGTTGGTAATAGCAGCACTGATAGTGATGATAGTCATCATTATGGCAGTCATGAGCCGAAGGCAGCATTGGCCACCACAACCAGCAGCACCAGTGCTTCTCTTATTAGCAGTACACCAAAAAAACTAAATTGACATGCCTATGTACTCTATATTTCAAATTAAAAAACCAACAAGACAGGATCACCACCATCAGCACCTTCATTATCCGCTTCAGAAAGGACACATACTGTTGGGCAACCGCAGCCAATGCCACATCATTTGTCATCATCATCATCATTATGAAGAGGGCATGTCCCAGGTAACGGCAAGAAACTCTTATCAGCCTCAGACACAGCAGCAAACATTATTACACAACATAAAACTGTTGATGAGGAGGAGTATCATGATGAACATGTAGATGGTTGTGATGGGTGAAGCAAAGATGGCCCAAGTAGGCAGAGGAGCAGGAGAGCTTCTAGAAATCTGCTTAGGCCAGCAGCACCAGTAGCTTCTAGCACTTTCCCATCCAGTTCAGCAGCATCCACTAGGTCTTTAATTTAGTATAGCCAGCCTCACCCTGTTTCTTTAGGTAGGAGTAAAAAAAAATTACTTTGGATTTTGAATATTGAGGGAGAAAAGGAGGGGGTTGCCACCTGGGTACCTCTGAACATAGAGGGCACATGACCCATCATATGTGTACATGCAAAAGAAGTCATTAGGGCAGTAGCACAGTTGGGAGAAGAATTGGCTCAATTCCTTAAAGTCAATCAGGAGACTGAGGGTTTGGTTTGTGGTGAAGGTCATCGTGATCATGATGATGTACTGATGATGGAGATACTTAGTAAATGATGATGATGTTGTGGAGGCTGCATCACTAGCCCAAGATGATACCACCAATGGGCAGCATAGGCACGGGTGAAAGGGAAAATAGACAAATATGTGGAACAATTCTGTCTACTCCAACACTGCAACCCATTGTCTGTGAAGTTTTCAATAGGGTTCACGCGTACCAACGCACACACGATAGGGCACTTTTGCTGAATAACAAATTGTCCTAAATGCTTGCAGTTGACCTGCTGCCCTCTAGCAGACAAAGGGGGCTTAAGGTATCTACTAAAATTCATTGACCCTCGCTAGGAATTGCCCAGTAGAGCCTATTGATCACAAAACCTGTTCCACACATGTACCATAAAGCTGTTGAATTAGAGGGCTGCGCCGACGTGTACTAGTGCACATAAGGGAGGGGACTACATGGCTGTAACTGTCCATTGGCTCTGAATTTCACTTTCTTGCCAAAGTGGACAAGGTCTTGGAGGTGGTGGTAGTTACAGGAGTGATTCTGTTGGAGTCATCAGGGGCAGCAGCAACACTTATAGGAGGCATGCTATCCTATTCATATAAGGTTTTTAATCAGAAGGGCCATATAGCATCTGATATTCTTTTGAAATTAGAGGGGATTACTGACCGATGGCTTTCTCCAAGGAGCCCGGAGGTTGGGCTAGTATTAAAAAGAAAACAACCCACGTTGTGTGCTCATAGAAAACTCTTGTGGGTATTAGAATCACAGTTAATGGTGTTGAAACCAATATACCAATAATTATAAAACAGATATGATAGTGTAGCCAGGTCACCTGATGACTACTATTCTGCCCTTGGGCTGGCAGTAAACCCTGGTACAATCAGGTTGCCAGTAGTTGTTATGGGGTTTTCCCCCTCCACTTTGGTACTGCACTGGAGTGACAGCAGGGGGTGGTACATCCTGTTGTAGCTGGGACAACGGGGTGCCCGCCTCCTGGCTGTACTTAAGGGCAGGACCACCCAAAAGTTAGTAGTTCCTTCCCCCAACTGGTAGCCTGAGATTGGGGCCATGCCTGGTGCTCTTCCTTCTGAGAAGAGTGAGTGTGGTCATATCTCTGCCTCTGCTAGGGAGGGGGGGAAGAGCTAGGACGGCTGCGGGTGCCCTTGGCATGTAGTGACAGTCCAGGGACCATCCTTCAGTGAGAGCTGAGAGTACTGCATTGGGCAGAAACCTGCCGTGTAACTGTGCTGTACAGAGTGACAATACCGTTCCTGTTGTTATACCTCCTGCCTGGTGCATGACCTTACTGGTGGGGGGAGAGATAATAAGTTCTACCGTGGGAGATCACCTTCAGCTCCTGGAGCCCACGGCAGATGGAGGCGCTGCACTGCTAAAGAGATATGTGGGGTATGAACCCCAGAAGCCTGATCCTGTGTCCCCACTACCATCGGCGGACGACTCAGCCCTCCTGTTGCCAGCAGGTATATGCACCATACATCCTGTAATGGACAAATCTCCCACCGTGTGGGGGAAACACCGCTACAATAATAAAAAGAATATAGGTAACGTAATATAAAGAAAATTCACAGTCAGCATTAGGAAAAATAAACGTTGAAAAATAGTTGGTGAAAAGGTTGGGCTAGTGGCAGAAGATATTGGAAGCAACCAGGTGGCATCATTACATCAAAACAACCTGATTCATGTTCTCTGCTTTGCCCATGTACTTACAGGTAACTTGACAGTAAACTGTTTCTTAGAGCAGCGTGCAGAGGTGCACAAAATATAATCAGCACCTCTAAAAATGTGTCCGCACTTTAGCTGCTCCTACACAGCTCGTAATGCCCTCTGTTACCTGCAGCAGTCTAACAACCTGCCACGCCACAAGCTTAAAACAGAGGTACTTACACTGTGAAACTTACTCCTGTACAAGAATGGCTCTGTGAGCAGCACAAAGCAGTGAATAACTTGATGGGGACCCTCCAACACTTACTCTGCTGTCTGTGTCTGAAGACAACGGAGATAAGGGAGTGATAGGATACCCCAAAAAGAAATATTAATCTGTGTGGAAGTCACAGCAATGTCTCTCAAAAATGTAGTTACCAGCAGGGCCGCTGACAGCTTTCCCAGGACACAGGACTTGAATATAAACAGGGGCCCTTGGTTATTGAGTGGGAGGAAGTGTCAGCTCCCCCAACATTGTGGGAGCAGCAGCAGACGTCCCGCCTGTGGTGGCAGCAGCAGAAGCTTTTGTTAAGCCGGTGGGAGCAGCGCAATACAGAACACAGCTGATGCCGGTGGGAGCCGGGGAACCATGTGCCTGGAGCAGGAGCATTCGTATTGGACAGCTGGCTCCTCCCTGGCTGTCCTATAGGAATGCTCCTGCTCCGGTCACATGGTTCCCCAGCTCCCACCGGCATCAGCTGTGTGCTGTATTCCGCTGCTCCCACCGACTGAACAAGGACTTCTGCTGCTGCTGCTGCTCCCACGGTGTCGCCGCGGTCCTCCTCACCCTCTGCCACCAGCTGCAGGTAAGTGTATGCTAGCCGGGCCAGTTACCCGGCCCTGTGAAATTGCCCATTTTCCCAGGATACTCAGTACCGGGCAAAATTGAGGACTCGGTACAACACTAGTGACCGCACATTTAAACATAAAGTTGCACACTTATGAAGACTACATACACATAGTGTGAGACCCCCTCCAGTTACCCTTCCTGGAATCCTCCTGATATTATTGGGGCACTCCTTGGCTCTGGGGCCCAGCCTCCTATCTTCCCATATTTATACCTCATCATGACCTCCTAGATCACCATAGCTAAATGGGGAGTGGTTGGGCTCCTCAGTACATCACTCCACCCCATGTGACAGGTTGAGCTTCTTCTAAAATGAGGGCGGGCTAATTTCTTCTGTTACACTATTGGCAACCAACATAGTTAGGTCCAGAAATAATTGGACACTGACACAATTTTGATAATTGCGGCTCGGTACGCCACCTCAATGGATTTGAAATGAAACAACCAAGATGCAATAGAAGTGCAGACTTTCAGCTTTAATTCAAGGGGTTGAACAAAAATATCATATGAAACGTTTAGGAATTGCAACCGTTTTCATACACAGTCCCCTTATTTCAGGGGCTCAAATGTAATTGGACAAATTAACACAATCAAAAATAAAATGTTAATTTTTAATACTTTGTTGAGAATCCTTTTCAGGCAATGACTGATTGAAGTTTGGAACGCATGGACATCACCAAACGCTGGGTTTCCTCCTTTGTGAAGCTTTGCCAGGCCTTTACTGCAGCTGTCTTCAGTTGTTGTTTGTTCGTGGGTCTTTCTGCCTTAAGTTTTATCTTCAGCAAGTGAAATGCATGCTCGATCGGGTTGAGATCAAGTGATTGACTCGGCCATTGCAGAATATTCCACTTCTTTGCCTTAAAAAACTCCTGGGTTTCTATCGCAGAATGTTTTGGGTCATTGTCCATCTGTAAAGTGAAGTGCCGTCCAATCAACTTAGCTGAATTTGGCTGAATCTGAGCAGACAATATATCGCTATACACTTCAGAATTCATCCGGCTGCTTCTGTCTTCTGTCACATCATCAATAAACACTAGTGACCCAGTACCATTGTAAGCCATGCATGCCCATGCCATCACACTGCCTCCGCCGTGTTTTACAGATGATGCTTCGGATCATGAGCCTTTCCAAGCCTTCTCCATACTTTTTTCTTCCCATCATTCTGGTACAGGTTGATCTTAGTTTCATCTGTCCAAAGAATGTTGTTCCAGAACTGGGCTGGCTTTTTTAGATATTGTTTGGCAAAGTCTAATCTGGGATTTCTATTCTTGAGGATTATGAATGGTTTGCACCTTGTGGTGAACCCTCTGTATTTGCTCTCGTGAAGTTTTCTCTTTATGGTAGACTTGGATAATGATATGCCTACCTCCTTGAGATTGTTCTTCACTTGGCTGGATATTGTGAAGGGGTTTTTCTTTACCATGGAAAGGATCCTATGATCATCCACCAATGTTGTCTTCCGTGGACGTCCAGGCCTTTTTGTGTTGCAGAGCTCACCAGTGCGTTCTTTGTTTCTCAGAATGTACCAAACTGTTGATTTGGCCACTCCTAATGTTCCTGCTATCTCTCTGATGTATTTTCTCTTTTTTGTTTGCAGCCTAAGGATGCCCTGTTTCACTTGCATTGAGAGCTCCTTTGACCACATGTTGTGGGCTCACAGCAACAGCTTCCAAATGCGCATGCCACACCTGGAATCAACTCCAGACCTTTTACCTGCTTAATTGATGATGAAATAACGAAGGAATAGCCCACACCTGTCCATGAAACAGCTTTTGAGTCAATTGTCCAATTACTTTTGGTCACTTGAAAAAGAGGGGGCTACATATTAAAGAGATGTAATTCCTAAACTCTTCCTCCAATTGGATGTGAATACCCTCAAATTAAAGCTGATAGACTGCACTTTAAGCCCATATTCATTATTTAACTGTAACTTGAATTTATTTTGGTACACAGTCGAAATAACAAAACTTGTATCAGTGTCCAATTATTTCCGGACCTAACTGTATAAAGGTCACCACTTTGCAACAAACCACCAGACATTAACCCATTATGTACAAACTAGTAAGCCCAACAGGGGGGTTACATGTAGTTCACAATATATTTGTCCAAAATAGATTGTAGATGAAGCTGACATAGCAATTGATATATTCCATCTAAAAGATGCGGTCACTACTGAGAATCAAAAATGGTGGCGGTTTTGCTTGGTGAAAAGAAATGGGAAAACAGATCCACAAGTAGAGAGAAAACAACAAACAGAAAACTTATACATCACCATAAAGAAAAACAAATATACCTGTTTTCTTTCGGTTAGCTTTCTTGCTTTACAAGTGATGGTGTTTTGGAGGGTTTGTCTCATCTGATCTGCTAACTGCAAGAGACTCACTTGAATGCGTAATTATTTTTCCAGAGCTTTCTGAGTTTGGTGCTATTATTTCTCCCACGGATATATCTTTAGCACAGGCCACCTCAGTGTAATTTTCAGGGCATGATAATCCTTGGCAGATATCTTTTTTAGCCTGGATTATTATTCTTTCATTAGATGATACTGAAATATTAGGTGACACGTCTGTGTCTGCTCCTGATTGCATATTTTCATGACGGGACAGTGATATCTTTGCAGAGGTAGTGTCACCACCACTGTTTCGTGTAGTGCTTTCGTCTTTATCACTGCCAGTAAGATTTGGAATAGGAAGGCCATCTCCACCATTATTAAGATTTGGAATAGGAAGGCCATCTCCACCAGTAAGATTTGGAATAGGAAGGCCATCTTCACCATTAAGATTTGGAATAGGAAGGCCATCTCCTCCAGTAAGATTTGGAATAGGAAAGCCATTTCCACCAGTAAGATTTGGAATAGGAAAGCCATCTTCACCATTAAGATTTGGAATAGGAAGTCCATCTTCACCAGTAGGATTTGGAATAGGAAAGCCATCTCCACCAGTAAGATTTGGAATAGGAAAGCCATCTCCACCAGTAAGATTTGGAATAGGAAGTCCATCTTCACCAGTAAGATTTGGAATAGGAAAGCCATCTCCACCAGTAAGATTTGGAATAGGAAAGCCATCTCCACCAGTAAGATTTGGAATAGGAAGGCCATCTCCACCAGTAGGATTTGGAATAGGAAGGCCATCTCCACCAGTAAGATTTGGAATAGGAAGGCCATCTCCACCAGTAGGATTTGGAATAGGAAGGCCATCTCCACCAGTAAGATTTGGAACAGGAAGGCCATCTCCACCAGTAGGATTTGGAATAGGAAGGCCATCTCCACCAGTAAGATTTGGAATAGGAAGGCCATCTCCACCAGTAAGATTTGGAATAGGAAAGCCATCTCCACCAGTAAGATTTGGAATAGGAAAGCCATCTCCACCAGTAAGATTTGGAATAGGAAGGCCATCTCCACCAGTAGGATTTGGAATAGGAAGGCCATCTCCACCAGTAAGATTTGGAACAGGAAGGCCATCTCCACTAGTAAGATTTGGAATAGGAAGGCCATCTCCACCAGTAGGATTTGGAATAGGAAAGCCATCTCCACCAGTAGGATGTCCACCAATCTGTTTGCTATCCTTGGGGAGTAGAGTAGAGTTAGCCATGCCAACTGCTACATGGGAATTTGGAGATTTCATGATCTTCTTGTTGAAGATATCACTGTGTGATACATCTTTCTTCTTACCCTTGGGAGCAACGTGTTTTTTCACAAGGGAAACTTTAAAATTGGGATCAATTAATGCATTCCGGGAAGTATCAGCAACAGTTATTACTATTTTTGGGCTGGAGTGAGTAGATATTTCCCACATGTGTTGCAGTGAGGTGGTTTTACAAAGCATCTTCCCTTTAGATGCTGGATTTGTTTTTAACTGCTGGAACAAGGCAATTTTTTCTTTCACCTTATTCTGATCATTGGGATCACATTTCTTTATGTCAGAAATGTTTCCTTTTCCTTTCAAGGAAACCTTACGTTCTCTAAAGACTCTGTCTGTTATGTGCTTGCTATGGTATGATTTCACCATGCTGTTGTCTACCGTATCAAAAGTATTGTTACGTGTTTGTGAATGCGGCCAACTCATTCTTGCAGGATTGTAATATTGTGAATTATTAGGGACATTAACAAGAGGAGGCCATTGCATTTTGCCTTCATTTGATTGGTTAGTATGACCGAGTGTTCCAATACTGCATCTGCGACTGGAATACGATGTACTCTTTACTTTTGTCGCATCTTGTTCTGTAGATTTTCCAGCCTTCTTGAGCTCTATGGACGGTGTTGAGATTGGAGCCGTTTTACATGGCACTTTACTCTTCTTCTGGTCTCCTTGGACCTGGGAATGTAGGTTAGGATGCGCCTTGCAATAAAGATTCCCAAGGACAGTAACATAATTTTGCAAACTAGAAAAAAAAACAACAAAAAATCCCCATTTGTCATCATTTTACACTTTTCCTATTTAAAATTTAGCAGCAAAATAAATTCAGCATGAATTGCAAATGTGAAATGACCTACAGCACATGACAAGGGCAGTACAGAAGGTGGCACAGGATGTATATCTGGCCACTATCATATGATTAATCTTAAAGTTAGGTTCCTTGGTAACCATGTAATGATAAGATATGCAGGGCTAGTGAGCACCAGTCAATGAATCAGAGGCGACATCAAATTTCCGTGTAAAAGAGGCAGTTCCCCCTACTCAATTTTTTTTACCCCCACTTTTTTTTTTTACATGAGTGGAAAGAAATAATTTTAGCCCAAGGGACCCCATGGTTCCCGAGACTCTTACCTGTAAAGGTAGCGTAGGGACCGTCCACGGCAGGAGAATAAAAATGGTTGCACCAATCTACCGCATCATGCAGGCCAACAGGAAGACGCAACATCATCTGTGGCAGGTTCCTGTTTGCTTGCGTGACGTGGGGGACTTAAGCACATGGAAGTACCAAGACCGTTCCCGGTATGCATCACGGGAACCAGGGGTTTCCTGGAGCTGAAATGAACTCGGTAAAACTCCGGGACCCCCTACTTCCCACTTATGTAAAACAACTAAAGGGAGGAGGGGAGGATGTTAGACTGCTTCATTAACCACGTTAAGTTGGTGTTGTGCTGTAAAAGAAAATAAGTATAAGCCTTACAGGTATGTTAAAGGTAATAGAAAGTTAAGGTTTGCTAATAATATGTTAGAAGTGGTTTAGATCGGGGGGTGCTAATTCAAAGCAGGGACTGATTGAGCCACCTATGCTGAAGCAGGGATATCCTGAAAACCTGACCTGTTGGGAGGGGGGTGGGGTGGCTTGAGGACAGGAGGTGAGAACCCCTTCATTAGAGTATTATCAAGTCTATCAAGTTACTGTAGTGAAAGGGGAAAGAGAAAGATATGAGAAGATGGAGAGAGAGCTATCTGTCCTTGTGATCTACTGTATCCTTAATTAAGCCAACCTGTATATAAATAATTTCAACTGAACTACCAGTATAATTTAAAATCCCTGACAAAGTGCAGAGACTGCGCGGAATGCGTTGGTTACTGGACACAGGACATTACAGACACAGAGGACAGAGAAAAGAAAATAAAGAAAGAGAGAGTATAATAGAAGAGAATCGTTGGGTTAAAAGGCTGAAGCGGTGATCTGAGGCGCCACCCATGGAGACTCACAGAATCACAGACCTCTCATCGCTCAGAATCTGTATAATGACTTTGTGGACTGTATGAACTGACAAACTACTTGTGGAAGACTGAAACAATGTAAACACTAATGATGACGTTTTCTCCCTATTCCTTACTTATCCTGAATCCAACCTCCTGGAGTGCTTTATACAAGACCTCTTAGTGGTCTTAGCCAGTTTCAAATTTTTCCAAACTTGCTTAAATTGAATGTTATCAGGAAAACATTGTTGAGTTTCCTTGAAGTTGGTCCTTAGGTGCTGAGCTTGGACTACCCAGTTTTATGGGATACTGGACCATATTTACCAATCAGTGCTAAGCTGCAAAGCTTCATGTCAATGGGTGTCTTATAAAGTACCACGTGGAAAATGTGGCCCATCACCTATTCAGATAACACTATTAAACTTAGAGGTGGGTGAATGTTTTGCCGGCATTTGAATTCCCCGTGATTAGGACGTTTTTTCTTCACAGCTGTGAAATTACCGGCTTGGGTCTAAAAAGTGACATTGGCCTACTGTAGTGCTGACGATTATTCTAAAACTGAATGGGACTGCCAGGAACCCCTGCTGTGTTAATCTGTGTTAATCCGATGGGCCATTAGCCTCTGCAGAAATGTCACTGAAATGTACCCAGCATGTAAACTGGCTAGTTTAAGGCAAGTTTAAGGCAAGTTTAAGGCAAGTTTTAGAATACTCGTTGGCTCGTCTGTACCTTCGTGTGTATGCAGCAAATTTCATTGCACATGTTTATACATTCGATTTACCCAGAAGTTACAGAACCAAGAGGGGAGAGAGAGTGAGCTGTGGAGAGAGAGTGAGCTGGGGGGAGAGAGAGCTGGGGAGAGAGAGTGAGCTGGGGAGAGAGAGTGAGCTTGAGTGGGAGAGCTGGTGAGTGGGAGAGCTGGTGAGTGGGAGAGCTGTTGCAAGGGAGAGCTGGAGAAAGCGAGAGCGAGCGAGACTGAGAGAAACAGAACCTGCAAAGAATTTGTGACTCAAATGTTAACACATTAGTCCATCTTTAATTAAAATGTGCTGTCTTTGTAAGCGTCTATGGTGGATATTTTTGTAATATTTGATCCTTAAAGCCGCAGATCAAGCAATATCCTACATGTGTTTAAAAAAAAAACAGTTCTGTACTAAGAGAAAATATATATAGCATTTAAACAAAAAGAATTGAATTTTTAAAGACATTTTTAATGTATTGTAATGTAACGGATATATTGTAATGTAAGGATTTTTGTTTCTATAGCAACCATTTACTAAGTAACATCCCCTTCCTCTTCTGAAGCTCTGGCACACCCCTTTTGCCCTCTCTCTAGCAGTGCACCAATTGTATCTAATGGCTGCCTGGTCACATGATCTTCCACACAGAACTTGGCATCCTGGGTACTCTTCTGCAGCACTGACAGTGATTTAGTGAACCCCCGAGCCGAATCTTCACTGATCGATCACAGGAGAATGGATCGATTGGCAACTTAGCTAATCACGTGTCAGTGTGCAGGTTGTATACAGTAGATGCTTATATTGACTGGGAAAAAAATGTTTTATATGGCAGCTTGAACTGCAGCTTTAAGTTGACATCTTTGCTTCTTTGTGCACTTCTCTCATGACCTTTTAGTGCCTTTTAGCTCATAATTGAGATGGGAAACAGCTGTACGCAGCCTGCCCATCTCTGATCATGATACTCACCTCAGCGCCTTCTTGCAAAGCAGACAGCAGAAGCATGAATGGTGCAGCACCATTTTGCCAACCTCAATACGCTCCATGGAATAAACTGGCTTCAAGCAACTAACACAGATTTCTTTGGGTACTGTCTCTATCTAAAAAAATGAAATCAACATTCAAATTAGCCATGTTTAGAAACTATCATTCTACTTGTGTACTGAGAATGCATATATATATATATATACAGTGGTCGACAAATCACCAAAAAATCTACTCGCCGAACAAAAAAATCTACTCGCCACCTAGTACCACACGTGTGCTGCTTGGGCCAATAGGAGCTCGCCACGATGTTAAATCCACTTGCCCGGGGCGTGCAAATGTATAGGTTTGTCGAATGCTGTATATATATATATATTTTAAACTTACATTTTTTATTTGGTTAGAGCAAAAATATAAAGAAATACAACATGAATTTTAAAAAATAAAATTATCGGGGGGGGGGGGTTGGGTACAAAAAATATAAAAATTGGGGGATTGGGGGGGAACAGCAGTTTGGAGAATGCATATTTTATGCTATAACATTTGCTGCAAAAATAAGTTTTGAAATAGTAATTTCATACCACCAATTCTTACATTTTTAACAGTATAGATGTATGCCATAAAAAGAAAGCCAGTGTATACTTTGTAATGAAACATGGAGATTTTACAACATATTTATCTGTAGACTTTAGACATGAGCTTGTCTATATTAATTGCATTTTATATAATATCTTAATTGAGATGAAAGAATGAATATGATTATATCTTCTATTCTAGAGGTGAGCAAACTTTTTTACACCGAGCCCCCCTTTTCATCCATGATATTAGTCGTATGTGAGTACGAATAAAGTATATTACTGTATATGAATAGGAATTTCCCCCAAAATTCGAGCATTAAGCTAATTCAGTGATTTTAGGGAAATTGGCAAATTAGCAATGTAACCCCCGTTCCCTAAGAGCTGTTACTAGCATGTTTAGTGTGTACCAGGCCCCACCCTGTCTTGCCATGGGATCATGACATCACAAAGAATATATAAGGGGAGGGGAAGGTTCCAGAAGGTTAGGTTCCAGAAGGACAAGAGGAGAGGAGCCTTGGGGAGGAGAGATAGGGATGTTCCTAATACAATAGTACCGACCAGGCCCCCCATCACTTTATTATGTTGATCACAGAAGAAGACTAAGGGAGACCAATATAAGCGTTGAAGTATGAAAACGGCATGCCACAGAGAGCCACAGTAATGAGGACTCCTGGGTGTCGGCGGATCACTTGTAACCGCAGATCTGTATTAACAGTCCTCTGAGGCTGCAGAGAAGTGACAGTTCTCGCATAGACCAAAGGTATTGGGGTCACGTATACAGCACCCACTATGATTTCCAATGGGTCTAGCATTACCGGGTTAATACAGAGGAGTTCCCAAAAAGAAAAGGAGGGGGGACCTGGTCACAAAACAGTTAATATATATATACCTCTCTCTGAGTGTTAAATGTGGACATTCATGGAAGCACAGAATGCATTGATAACAATGAAGAGACAGTTCAATGTTGTTTGAAGTGTGGTGTGTGGTTCCTGTGCCTGAGGACCTGGATAAAAAACTGTTGTATGACAAATGTTCCTAGCGCCTATTATTCCACAACCTTGCTACCTCAATGTCCAGCCGCCTGAATCCAGCCCCTTAGTCATATATATCACACCAATGTAATCTCCCTAGAAGCCGGGCAGGGAGGGTTACAGCATAATGAACTAAATTGTAATGCACGTTGACTTCATACTTAGCGAATCGCTTACAAACTCTTGACTCAAGAGCAGCTTTTTTCACAACTCAAACAGCATATTTTGCATGGTTCGCGAACCTGTGGACGTTTGGCACATCTCAGGCCTCAGTCACAATAAGTTAATTTAAAGGCAAATGGGAATTCAAAATCTGTCGTTTTGACAAACGCTTTAACTTCTGTTTTTATAGTCTAATTATGAAAGTCACAGTGGAATTTTCCACTAGTCTTTTATTGTGGAGGGATATTGATCAAATACTGTGCAGTATCGGGAGCCTCTTATAAATGTGCACAACTGTTTCAGTAATTACCCCTTAACTACAGCAGCAGTTTCTCTTGTGATGTTCACATACATTTAAAAAGTGATTAACTATGACGCAATAATCTACATTGCTCTAATTTTTACACCTTTCAATTATATATTATTTCATCAGGAAAAATACATTAAGGCCTCAGACTTTTCAAGGTAGAGTTGAGTTGTTGTTTCCTGCAGAATCACATCCGTATAACACCACAGCTCCTAATGTACGGTGACCAGAAGTCCCTGTTTACCTGGGACAGTCTCGTTTTTTTTTGTCCTCTGTGCCGGTGTCCCGAAATGTATAGAAATGTCCTGGTTTTCAGACGGTGCTTGCCGTCCGAGCTTGCCGTCCACACTTGCCGTTTGCGCGAGCGTGACATTTCTCCCAGTTTGTCCCAGGAAAAATATGGTCACTCTAAACGGATGTCCCTACATTTGTACAACCCACAATGTAAAGCAATTATCACTGGCAGAAACTAATATAAATATGCCATTGGTGAGCCAATCAGTAACAAGAACAAAGACATGACCCCGTTTGATTGGCTTGCTGGCAAGTCCCTGATCAGCAGCCATATTGGATGGAATATTGAAGAACAAAAGGAGGGAAGGGTGTGCTGTTATTGTGTTACTGTAGCTGCTGCTCTTGCTGTAAATTATATATATATATACTATAAGAAGAAAATGCTACTATATAACTGAGAGCTTTCACCATATTGTAATATTAACATATCTGGGTGAGATGTATTACAGTAATGTTATGTCCAGTGGCACTGTATATTTGTTGGGAAATGAAAAATTAGTTTATATCTAAACTAATTCAGTTCTAAATAAAGAAATATTTTAGAAAAGGTGTCACAAGTACAAATACCCTTTGTGAGCACTTTTGCATGTCTTAGATAGGTCCACGACCCTGTATTTCACCATAATCTCTTAGTATACAATGCTTCCAGTGCAGCCAGGGATTCTGGGTAATGACATGCACATTAACAATAACAGTGTCACTTTTTGCTTCTTGTCCATTTTAAGATGGGTCCCTGTAAGCTGTGCCTGCCGTGTTCAGAAGTATGTTTCTGCTGAACTCACACTAGGGACGATAGTGCACCCCACACAAATGTCCTCCAGAAACTCGGCACTGCAAACACGTTCCTCCGGCACGCCTCCGTCAACGTGGTGACGTCAGAACAAAGAGCCCTACGTGTTTCGTCACTGATTATGCGACCATCAGGCGTTTGTGTGGGGTGCATCACCTCCCTAGTCCCCATCGGAAGCCCATGTTTACCAAATGACCTCATTACGGCTGGTGTCCTGGCTCATGATACCAGGGGCTGCTATTTGAGAATATTCTCAGACATGCGCTATTTTAACAGGTTTTTGTAAGTGCCATCTTTTTAGTTACGGTCTGATTAAATGCTTTGTGTTCTGATTTACACTATGGAGCCTGCACTCTCCCTTTTTGTTTTACGCATTCTCTAAAAAAAGCTGACACACCAAATGGTACAATAAATAAGTCTTTACTAGCTCAACATTTCGGCTTCCCAGGGGAGCCTATTTCAAGGGAAGCTCTGATGAAGTCACCTCATAGTGCCGAAACGCATTGGGCATGGTCGTGATGTCACCCAATCGATGGAGTCAAACGTGCTGACGGTAGCATATGAAGGTACATGAGTCTGCATTTGGCTCTTAGTTTTGGATTGAGACGCTGAGAATTTGTACCCCGATGAGAATTTCTATAATCATGTAACCAGCTCACCAGCGATATCTCTGTACTGTGCTGTGGACTCAGTCGATACTCTGATTGGTGACTATGACTGAGATACAATCTCACAATGCTTACTATCACTCTATCCTTGTGAGTGCGTTTTCTTTACCCTTGATATCATATTAAAATTGTTTTTTTATTTTTTACACTATGGCGCACGCTTCTCATTTTTGTGTTATATATATATATTTTATATATACACACACACACATACCTGATAGAAATACACTGGAATAGTTATAGAACATAAGCTATAGCTGGCTAATAGTTTTGTATACTACAGTACATATAATATTGTAGATTGATGCAACAACAGAACTGAAAGGATTTTATACAAAAAAAATGTAACTACATGGCATCTAATGGAAAAAAATAGCAAGTCCACAATGTTCTTAGTGTAAATGTATATCTTTAATATGCAACAATAAAATTAAGAGATTGTCACAGACATTTCTGTTGAGAAGATATAAAACAAGTTTATGATAAAAGAATTGCTATACAAAGTTAAGAATGTTTTCAAATATAAGAAATATCAAAGCATAAAACTCAAAAAACATCACTATTGATCTAATAGATAATAAATTATGATTTGGAATATTTAAACATTGTAACAAACATTAAAAAAAAACATCATACCTACTGTAAGATGAAACAGAGATCATATTTCATTGTTCTGTTTCTAGTATTAGGTTGTATTATAGACTCACTTGTTTGAGTTTAGAGTATGCATTTCTGGGTATAGAATTGACATAGAGATACCTAAAGAAATATAAATGATTCACTGTGATTTTTTTCACAGATTCGTATTATTATTTTTAGATAATGCTACTTTTAAGCACGCGAGGGGCACTTTTTTGGTAAAGGTTAAAAACAACTAAATACCAACTAGTAAAAATACTGCTTTTCCAGCAAGCCTTTATTTTGCATTGAAAGTTAATCGGACACATTTCACGTTGTGCTGCTTCTGAGAAGTGATAGATTAGAAAGTTGTAGTTTGTGTATGTGTGTACAATATTAAACGATACAGCAGGAAAAGGGTGGCTACCTCCAGTGCTCAAGGGCCACCAACAGGTCAGGTGTTCAGGATATCCCTGCTTCAGCACATGTGGTTCAATCAAAGGTGACCTGTTCTGAAGCAGGGATATCCTGGAAACCTGACCTGTTGGTGGCCCTTGAGGACTGGAGTTGGCCACCCCTAGGCTAGGCTATATTAAATGTATGTGATATAGTGCTTGGACAGGGGTATATGTATCAATGAATGAATAGCTTATAACTGGGTTAAACATGCCATGTACTGCATGAGATTGTGATTGTGCTGGTGTTGACAGTACCCACCGGTCATATACTGTCATACTGTCATATGTACGGCTTTGTCTTATTAGTAATTTGCAGTGATCTAAATAGGTACCAAACGTCCAGCTCTATGATGTCCTTTTTGGACATGGCTACCAACAGACAATACATTTGCCTGTACAATCATTGACTTTACATCGGAAGACTGCACACAGATACTAGTCTTTTGCATATTTCAACTAGACAATTCTGAATATAAATATATACAAAATAGATAGTTTTTTTTATGACCCTATAAATAAATTATTTCTGACCTAATTTGGAATTGCCGAATGTAACAAACACCCCCCCAGTTTCCTTTGCTCGGCCGTTGCACTTAGAATGTCCCACTGGTGGAATCACATGTCTTCTTAGTATGGGAGAGGCAGTTACTTCATATCGACTTGGCGCCGATACAACTTCATATGCTGAGGAACTCTGAGTGTCTGATTGTTGTGTAACTGTCGTCGATGTCTTTGATCGTGTCATTGTGTTGCCAAATTGATCCGATTCTTCATACTTTTCCGTCACAATCGTTGTTCCAATCAGTTTTGGCTTCTCAGGTCCAGTTTTCAGCTCTAGAACACTCTTCTGTCGCTGAGAATTCAGTGGACTTGATGGGGAATAGAGGCTAGCATTAGAATTGTGTGCAACAACTCCTCCTTTTGTGATACTGGGTAACCTGCCCTGAGAATAGCTGTCATAGTCACAAGCACTGCTCCACTGATTAACCTGGTCAAAAAACTGTTGTGTGCAATGAGGGCTTAATCCTTTTTGTACCTGGAAAGATGCACGTTGTTCATTGTCTCCAACATCTTGTTTGTGGTTGCTCAAATCTTGAGACACTTGTCCATTTTCCAAAGGCTTTGTAATGTGAGCGGATGGTAACAAGTCCCCAGTCTGTTCTGTTTGTTTCCTGGCAGCTGACTCGATAGTAATAAATGAAGGGGACGCAGGAGAAATGGCACGATGGGGAACAGTGGCTACAACCAGTTCTGTTTTCTTCTTTGCAGTTGTATCTTGTACATTCACACTTACCATCAATTTCTGTTCAGACAATGGTGTTGGTTTCTCAGCCTTGGCTTTGCTGGAAACAATGCTAATTTTCCGGATGTAATTGGTAGGAGCCACATTTGCAGAACTTCCAAGTGACTCTCGGAAAAGACCTGACAGCCCAGAAATATCAGATTCTGATTTTAAATTGGAAACAGAATAAAGGGCCTTTTTGATGGTTACTTCAATGTCTAAAAGTCTTGCCAAAGTCTGTTCCTTCAAATGTTTGATTTCGGCGCTTGCCTTTTCAAGATCCTCAAACGCGAGTTCCACAGACGACACACTTTCTGCATCTTCCTTCAACAGCTCAAAACTCTCATCTTTCTGATGCTTCTTTTGCTTGAGCGGTGGCTTTGCCCCATCTTGACTGCTCACCACCCATTCCTGAACGTTCTCAAATAAACCCTTAACGGACCTCTCATCCCCATTGAAGGTCTCCTCTTCTAACTCTTCCACTTGATTCAGGATCTTTTGCAGCTCATCCTGTTTCCTCAAATTTTCAAAAATGTCCATGGCGGCATTTACGTTATCCTTCATTATCTCATCCATGTGGACAGATAATCTTTTGCGTTTCTCATCTTCAGTTTCCTTTTTTTTCTTTTCCCTCATTACCACTCCCTGATGTTCACTGTGGGGGATAAGGATATGGCTGTCTTTGGATTCTGTTACAGTAACCCCCTTTTTCCTTTGTGAAACTGATTGACCTTCACTAGTACGGAGCATGACTTTGTCACAGTTTACCTCTTTACTCAACAAATTCTCCTCTAAAGATGGTCCAAAGTCTTCCAGTTCCTGTGTCTGAACATGTAATTGATTGGGTGGAACATTACTGTCTTCACTTACTAGTTGGCCGATTTTTGATTCAGTGACATGAATTTTACACTCTTTTTGGTGCTTTTTGGATCTAAATAAGGAACTCTGTTGTTCCCTTTTCTCCTGGCTTATTTCATTAGTCTTGTGAAGAAGCATTTCTTTCTTACAGTCTGTTTCTTCTTTTGCGGAAGGAGATATGCAGCATTTTTGGAGCAGGCCATCAACTGTGCATGGTTCCCGCTTTGGCATGTGTTCTGGACTTGTGATGGCTTTGGAGTTACTATTATTATTTTGGTTTGTAGGCTTGGGATAGGAAGGAGATGAAGTTGATGTCAACGGCATCTTATTGCTCTGCTGTGAAGCGGGGCGGGCAATTGATGATAAATACTCTGGTTTTGGAGGTGGCACAGGCTTTTTTCTCGGTGTGATTAAAGCTTGGGATTTACTTGGGGATTTCGCATTACCATCTAGCCTCTTTTCACTTGTCTGTTTTTGAGCAGAATCATGAGTCTTTGTAATAGAATCATTCACCTTTGTAGATTCACCTTTTGTTGCTTCTATATTACTTGGCTTGGGAGGCTGACAACTTTCTTTTCCAATCACAGCAGCTGAAGAAGGAGGAAAGTCATTATCAGACCGTTGCATTGATTTATTAGTAGCCTGGTTTCTAACCTGCTGAGCTTCATTGCTTAATTTACTTACTGAATATGACTGCCCTGCATTTCTGTATATCATAGCTGCTTTAAAGTCCCCTTTTGATACATTAATATTGGATTTCTCCAGCGATTGCAGGGTAGACTTTAAATTACCTCTCACAACTTGCTCTCTTTCTACTTCTTTCTGTTCTGATGAAGCACTCTGCAGTGCTCTGATAGCTGCCTTTACATCTCCTCTGACCACATCTTGCTCTCTTTCTTCTTGTACTGATTGCATGTTATAATCAGAATCATTAAAGGGATTTACAAAGTGTTTCGGTGGCTTAGGAGAATCAACTCCATCCTTAATGCTAAGTCCTGCACTTTCCTGTCCAGCTTCAAATACTTTCTGTACCTCTTTCTCCTCCTCCTCAGAAGCACTGACCTTTTTGGTTGATGCTGTTGACTTCTGAAGACTTGCATACGACTTCCGTGTTTCCTGAGCAGAGGTCACGGCACTAGCTGCATGCTTTGAGGTGGCCCCTTCTTGATATTGTAATGCTGGTTGGACAGATACCACCGATTTTCCTTTAACCTGCTCATGGCGAAGTTGAATTTCTTGTGTACTTTTCTGAAGTTTGCATTGAACTTGATGTTGAATGGTTTTTGCTTCAGCTGTGGCTTGTCGGAGATCGAGGAGTGCGGCCTGAAGATCGTTTCCACTGGTGCACTCTTTTGGTGGTGTCTTGCAGGTGGTCGCCCCAACGAAACACGTTTTCTCAGATGCACTAAGGTTCTCCTTTGCAGTAAGAGGGTTGGTTGCGGTTGCCTCCTGCAATGCAGTGTTCATTTCTTTTGCATTCCTTGGCATAGTGTCTCTATTTTCTATTTTATAGCATTCATTTTTAGCCTTTTCAAGTGAGTGTGTTGTTACTTTAATATCAACAGGCAAACTAACGACATTCTCCTTTATTGCAGGCTGGATACATGAGTAGAGAGTAGAATTTAATCCGGAGTCCATATTTACACATTCAGTTCCCTGCGTGCTTTTGCTTTGGTTTTCACTTTCTTTCATTGTTTGATGGTGTTGTTCCAAAGGGACTTTATTCTCTTGATGTATGGGTTTAGTATTTTCCCTTTGAGAAAGCATAAGAGCTTCTATTTCAGAATCTGCTTGAAGGTTTTTTAAGTATCCCAGATCTCCCTTTTCAATGCAGCTTGTGTACAAATGGACATTTCCTTTCTCATTTTGCTCTCTTATGACTGACGCTGCAGGTCTGTGCTCTTGACTAGAAGCAAGGAGGCTTCCTATGGTCGATTTTACATCCCCCTTGACAATCTCCTGTTGATCAACATTGAATTTACATTGTGACGAAATAGAGTAGATTATAATTTTCACTGAGCCCTTTTCACTTTCTTCCATTATAATACCAGTCTTAATGGAAGCATCTTGGTTAAGGAGGACTTGTAGACCTTTAGCTACATCATCCCTGACATGTCCTTCTTCCTGGTCTCCTGATTCACTTGGACTTAATAGCTGCAGCTTGGTGACTTGGAGTTCTCCCTTATTAATTTCTTCGACCAGCAACCCATGTGCCTCTACATCAGTTCTGTGAAGCAACTGCAACAATATTCTTTGCAGATTACCTCCAACAATCTCTTCCTTTAGGATCTCCGCTGCGGCTTGATTCATTAATTGATATTTTGCCATTTTTACATTTCCACCATCAAAATTTTCAATAATAATCCCATGATATTGAATTGTTTTGCAGGCACAAAGGGCTTCTAGTGTATCTTTTACCGTTATTTCTCCCTGTTCAACACTTGTTTTGGGGCTAGAGTAAAACTGGTCAAGAGGTGTGCTTTCAAACAGCCATGTTGTGCTTTTAACATTGGCCTGGGGAGCCACTTCCTGGGCTTGAGGAGTTGTGGAAACTTCAGTATCTTTGAGACTATCTAGCGGCTGAGACTCAAATAGCCAAGTACACCGCTTTACATCGCCCTTTTGGTTATCTTCCCGCTGCACAGTTATTATACCACGATGCTCTTCAGACTCTCCTTTCAAACAATCAATAGGCTGGTTTTCAAAGAGCCATGTAGATGTCCTGACATTTCCTTTTTGGACATCACTGACACTAACTAGTCTAACGTACTTCTTCTGGCTCAGTTGCTGTGATTCAAAGAGCTGCTTGTTCAACTGGACATCTCCCTTTTGTACATCATCAACGGATTTCATGAGGTGCTTCTTATCATCAGTGATGGAATCAAGTGGTTCTGTTTCAAACCTCCATCGAGCAGACTTGACACAACCCTTCTCAATATCCTCTTGTGTCACTGCTCTGATCACAAAAACCTCCTCATCTTTATTGAACCTATCAAGAGGTTTTGTTTCAAACAACCATTTTGCACCTCTTACATCACCTTTCATAACTTCTTCTTTCTTTACTGATGTAACCTCGTGATATTCTCCTTCTTTGTCTTGAATAGCATATAATGGTTTGGTTTCAAACAGCATAGTGCAGGATTTAACATCACCTTTGCTTACAGCTTCCTGTACTTTCTTGATCTCTGTTTCATCAGACTCCTGTTGGATCTGGTCTAAAGAGTATGTTTCAAAGATGAACTTTTTTCCTCCAACATCTCCCCCTCTGACATCATCTTCAGGGGGAATTTCTTGAAATCCGTCCTTATTATTTGCCATTGAATCCATAGGGCAGTTTTCAAAAAGCCAAGTAAATTTGTTCACAGAACCCGCCATGATGTTTTCCTCTTCAGGTTTATCTCCCTTTATCAAACTCGTGCCCTCCTTGGGTTTAGATTCAAACATTTCCTTCACTCTGGAAACCTCCCCTGATTGCATTTCTACTCTGCTTGAGTATCTGATTATTTTTTTCAATTCACTTCCAGAGAAGATATTGTCTAGTGGCTCAGTCTCAAACAGATGCTTGGTGGTTTTCACATCCACCCCCTTCAAGTTATCGTTTATGGCAGTGCTGACTTGTATATACCGTTCTTCAGTCTCTCTCAAGGAGTCTAATGGTTGAGTTTCAAACATCCACGTGCAAGATTTCACATCCCCCTGGGGTTGCGATTCTTTTTCCAGATTTTTCTCTGCTTTGTCATATAGCATATCAACAGGCTGTGTTTCAAACAACCACCGACATTTCTTAACATCCCCTTTTTGTGAAACTTCCTTCTGAACTGAGGAGTGCTTTTCAGTTGCGTTCATTTCTTGATGAATTACATCAACTGGTTGTGTTTCAAAGAGCCATCTTGCTGTCCTCACGTTGCCAGATACTATCTCCTGCTTTGTGATACCTTTAATTATATCAAGCTTGTGGGTGCTATCATTAAACTGGTCTAATTGTTTGGTTTCAAACATCCATTTGTAGTTTTTCACATCACCACTTACTACCTGGTCTCGACTGACAGATGTAACTTCATGAAAATTGCCCAAACTGTCCTCGATGGCATAAAGGGGTGTTGTTTCAAATAGACTTTGATTAGCTTTTACATTTCCTGCTTTTATGTCTTCTTGATTGGAGACTAAGATACTCCTAGTATTTTTAATGCTGTCCAGGGGAAGAGTTTCAAATAGGTTCTTAAATGATTTCACATCTCCCTTTACAATTTCCTTTGTGTTGTTTGCTTCTGACTGGTCTTCAGTAGATGTCTTGGAAATGCTGTCCAGTGAACATGTTTCAAACACATGTTTCGTGTGTTTTACATCTCCTTTTTCCTCATTCAACAGCTCAAGTTTTTTTAACTGTCCAACTTCAAAATTGCCTTTAAGTTTTTCCATTGGCTGGGTTTCGAATAACCACAATGTAGATCTTACATCACCTGCAAGTACTTCTTCTTTGGAAGAAACTTTGCCAGTAGATTCACTTTGCATTGAGTCAATAGATCGTGCTTCCAAGAGATTGCCATGCTTGATACCTCCTGCTCCTTGGATAGTATCTGGTAATGCCTGAAAAACGCCTTCTTCTATGTGTTCTTTTATAGTGTCCAATGGTTGAGTTTCAAATATCCACTTTGTAGCACTGACACCCCCCTTTTCCATTTCTTCCAAGGAAATACCTCGAATAATCTGAACACTAGACGTATCTTTGTGAATAGTGTCCAAGGGTTGAGTTTCAAATAACCATCTTGCTGTATTTACAGTATTGCTCTGAGTTTCTTCTCTGCAGATACTTTTGATTTCATGAATATTTCCTGTTTTGTCTTTAATTGCACACAAAGGCTCGGTCTGAAAAAGTTTGACGGTTTTCTTGACATCACCTTTTAGCTCCTGTATTTCAGACTTAAGTTGCAGAATGCTGTGCTCTTCTACTGAGTTGCAGCGACCTATTTCATTTAAGGAATTTGTTTCAAAGAGATGTTTAGTGCCTTTTACATCTCCCCTTTCAACTGGATCTTTTAAAACTGCTTCTTGGACATCTGTCTCATCAGGATAAATTTTATTTAATGAGTCAAGTGGCTGTGTTTCAAATAACCACAAGGCTGTCTTTACATCACCTTTTCTTTGGTCTTCCCCAGATACTTCAGTTGCAGACATGCGGTCACCCCCGCATGGTTGCCCTACAAACTTTAGAGATGTATTTTTTACATTGCCGCTAAGTACAGTCTCATCTTCTCCAAGTTTTTTACTGCCTTGGTGCTCCCCGATTGAATCCAAGTTCCAGTTTTCAAAGATCCAACGCATGGACTGCACCTCAACGGGCATCACTGCATCCACATTGACAGACGTCTGTTGGTTTGGATCATCGGTGTTTAATATTTCCGAGAGATCATCAGTAACGGCATGCTCTAAATTTTTTCTCAACTCAGGATGCATGTGACGGTAAAGCCGTTTCAATTCATTAACTTGCCGTTGCTCATGGAACTTGGAAAATGATTCTTTGGGGGGAGGTAACGGCAAAAAGCTTTGTTCTTGGCTTCCAGATGATAGAACGGCGAGTTGAGCCGAGTCAGGAGGTGGTGGAGGAGGCATCTCAGCTTCTACTTTCTTTTCAGTATTTTTAGATGAGGACTTCACCACGCTGTCTGCCATCTTATGGAGTAAATACAGGTGTTTTAACACAATTTCCGCCATTGTTCCAATAATGTTGTTAGTATTATAAACAAATGATTAATTGCACATGCTGTTCTCAAACATACCTTTGCTTCAGTACTAGACAAAACAAACACCACTTCAAAGCACATCTTCACAACCGATATTATAGTGTTAACTGCCTTCCAGAATATTGTGGTTAGAACAGCGTTACTCCATGCAGCATTCTCTTGGAAATTTCTACAAAAATTCACTGGTTTAGAAATGGTTATATTTGGGGTTATCTATTAAAATCTGAGTACACAACACTGAAGGACCCTAATACTGTACATTTTATCTAGTAATCTGAATTATACTATTGTTGATTATTGTGTGGATCTAAATTATGTAATGCATCTCAACTACAGAGTTGTCCGTAAAGCAATCACCACTTTATGACTATTTGATTTTATTGGACTTCTAAAATATTATTTCCAAATTGAAAACAATCATTAAATTTTTTTGTAAATGTGCAATGCTGTAGATCAGTGATTTCCCCCCGGGGTTCCATTGGCATCCCTCAGGGGTTCCGCGGCCTACAGGTGGAGGAGAACTGGGACAACTGTCCCAGCAACTCTCCAGCAGTGGCGCCCGGCGGCTCCTCAGCTCCCCATGCAGACGCAGCCTGGCGGTCACTGCAGTCCTCTCACTCCTCCTGTCGGTGCCGGAAGTTGGATCCAATTTCCACCCCAACCACATGAGGGAGCTGCGGAATCCCCAGACTGGCGCAGGACTAGAGCAGTACTGGAGACCTCCTCACCCCAAGGTAAAATTGTTGAGTGTGAGTGGGTGGGTTGGGGGGGAAGAGAGAGTAGGGGAGAGTGTGTGGGAGGAAGAGAGAGAGAGAGAGAAAGAGGGAGTAGTGAAAGGGGGAAGAGAGAGAAAGGTGAAGAGAGAAAGGGGGGAATGGAAGGGTGGGAAGAGAGAGAGAGAGCGCGAGCGGGGAGTGTAAGGAGGGGGAGAGGTGGAGAGAGGGTTGAAGTTCCCCAGAATTTCACAATAGAATTCTAGGGTTTCTTTAAAAAAAAGGTTCCAAAACAGTACTCTAGATCTTATTCACCAAAGTCTCTAGGCAAAAATCTAGGGCAGAACTTGTGCCAAAGTCTTTCAATGGGTTTTTCTGATATTGATAATCGTCTCATGGCCACCATTTTGCCAGAGTTTGATAAATACACCACACACAGTTTAGAATTCGGTTTTCCCTGTTGTTATTTTTCAAACACGATTTGGCTTTTAGTTATTTAATGACACCACACACCAAGATATGTTACGTTAGTTACTGTAGAACAGAATAGCAAACCACAGCAGTGGCATGTCCTACCTTATTCTCTCTGGGATAACAGAAGGAATCTGTGGTCTTTCTGAATGTCTGAAAAACGCAGAAGATGTGAAGTTAACTTAATCTAACGCTCACCGACAGTGTTCTACCACTCCCATTATGAGACCCTAATTCACTCGCTAACTAATGCAAAATAAATGTATTATATACAATCAATACAAATATATGTCTGTGGAGTAAAATACGAGTGAAGTGAAAAACTCCAATTTGCATATTAAAGCAGCAATCCACCTCCCCCAGAAACCTATATGAGTTTAACATGTATATAATGCTTGTATTTTGCACCTTGAGTTCCTGCCTTTTTATGGGGTTTATTTGTGTTAAAAATAATTGAAAAAAAAATAATTGTCGTCTCTAGCATATGAGATTACTATGGTAACCTTTAGACTACACTTGGCTCTGGGAAGAGCTTCATTTTGACCTCATGGACACTAAATACTGCTTATATCTCCTGAACGAAGCATTGGGATTTAAAAACATTCCCGGGAAAGGACAAGAAAAGATCTTTCTAAGTAAATCTGAGGTAATGCTAGTTATTGTTTAATATAAACAAATATACCATTCTAGTGGTCCTCCCAAATAGGCTGGCCATTTATTAGTGAAATGTCTACATTTTGAACCCGAGTCTAATATTAGACTTTATTATTAGACTTGGATAAAAAATTTGGAAATGTCACTAAATCTGATATCTGTTTTCCATAAATGCAAGCCCAATCTTTTTACCTGCTGCGTGTGCCATAAAGAGAGGAGCTGTGTATTTGTTGCTGTATATTCTGTGTATTTGTTTTCCAAAATGGCTTAATATAAGCCGTCTTACATTTGTATTAATAAGGTATTAATATATGTGATGGAAGAGCTTCAAAGAAGGTCCATTTGATGAAAGGTCCGTATGGGACCTGAAACAGTGCACTCCCCACTGCCCTTCTAACACATGGTAGACACTGCATTAAGAAGTGTGTGAGTGGGGCTCTACTTTGTATCTCGTCTGGGGAACTCTGCCTCATTGCTTTTAGAGGTTCAGATAAACAATTTACAGTATATTCAATTGTTGTTATGTGTGATTTTAACAAAGGATGAGTGACAATAGATGCATTATTAGGATTGCCTAGGCACTTGATGAAGCACTTGTGATAAAGATGACATTTTACACACTTACTACAAGGACACAGTACATTGGATTTATCCATAGTAAGTCATATAAACACCAGCATGGAAACCTGCTACTGTAAGTCTGAGCACTGAATGCTTAGAGCTGGGAAAATAATCATCTTACTCCATTTATTAGGTTCAAATCATTTGACCAGCTGGAGAACTCTGACATACAAAGAAAACTGATGCATTGTAGATCAGATACATATAGTTTATTATATATATATATATATATATATATAAATGTGCAGTAAATAAAAAAATATGAGCAAATTTGCATGTTGCAGACAGGTCTGCAACCGGCTTCCGCCATTATCTTTCAGCATACAATACTGTGTGCTCATTTGCATGTCATTACCCAGAACTCTGGGGGGCGTGACATTTTCTGGGGGGGGGGGGGGGGGGCGGCCTTACAGAGGCCCTGTGCTTTTCCCCACAACATTTAAATTAAATACAGGTGGAAGCGCGCGAGGCCTCTGTAAGTCCCTTACCATTTCTCTGGCGGCATATGGCGACGCAGCATCCAATGACACAGCGGGGTCACATGA